>JAVQJF010067342.1:0-45245 GCA_036023855.1 Gadopsis marmoratus | reverse complement strand
CCCCGCCGCCCCCCCCCGCCCCCGCCCCCCGCCCCCCCCCCCCCCCCCCCCCCCCCCCCCCCCCCCCCCCCGGGGGGAAGGTGCTGATTCCTCTTGGCTCTGTGGATACCAGCCCTTGGGGAAAACTGCGGCTTTATGTGTGCTAGCATGGCACAGCCTGCCACTGCCACCCTCACCATGGCTCATTGTGTGCAGAGACAGCATGCGTCGCCCCCTTGTCAATACTGTTCCCATCAGCCCCGCTCTCTGTCACTGTAGGCCTCTGCTTTTCTATGATCAGTAGATTGATTTGTGGAGAAATCAGCAGCCTAATGGTTGTGCTAGAATGATGGATTACCTCTCTGTCCTGGACTATGTTACAGATCGACTACAACATTATGGCCTAGTTCCATTTCAGTCTAAGTAGCTAAGTTGCTTCCAGCCAGTAGCTCTTTAGTGTTAAAAGCCTGAGCAAATCCAATAGGCGAGAACATTTTCATGATGAGGCGATGAGCAATAGGTGAGGTCAGGGGCTAATGGCACACTTGAACAGAGAATCCTATTGGCTGAGAGCGTGATTATTTCATCCCGGCTACAGTCTCCGGCTGCTTTTCTCTTTTTTTTCATTTCTTCACCAAGTCCATATTGTGATTATGGACCTTGCAAATAGTCTGTACTGTTATCTCCAGCATTGCGTACTAATTTACTGTTTGGTTAATAATGTGGTTATATCATTGACATCCATCCAGGCAGAATTGAATTGTAAATAGCTGCATGCTGCTTTGTGCCCCAGTTTCCTCTCATAGGAAATAAAATCAGTAATGGGTGAAAGTATTCCGCAAATGTCCTACTCATTGCTGAAACTGGGCCAACACTCACCAGTTCAACAAACTGGCACACTAGATTTCTGTCCATCTGAGTTTTTACATGGCAGCTCTGCCGCCGCATGTGTGCGTGGGCGAATGTGAGGAGTTTAAAAGCATTTTGTCCCGTCCTCAGGTCGAAAAGCTGTTGAGCGAACTAGCCCCATTTTCTGCTCAAACAGCTGCAAAATGTGCAGCATAATATGTAGTCTACAGTAGTTCAGTCAGAAAATGTCTAATAAGAGCTTGGATTTCTGCTAGAGCCTCCAATGAAATGATCTACACAGAACCTGGCAGGTATCGGGTACATTTTCTGCTCAATATGAATCAGTGATTTGGGTTAAGAACTTGGAGTTTGGCACTGCAACATGCAGTCACCGAGGCTTTCATCAACTCTCTTCCCTCTGAGTTGAAGTCCTCTGGGCTTGAAAATTGTGTCTCCTTCCACGAGATGAAGAGGTAGGTGAAGGTTGGGAGTAAATGTGTGGGAGGAGGGAATCTAGCCTGCTGCTGCTCTAACCAGAAGGCCAGTGCCTTGAAGTGGAAATGAGTGAAGAAGAAAGGTGTGCATTTTTTTAAGTGTTTCCCCATAGCTTAAGGGAGTGTGTTCGCTGCCTTCTTGTGTGTCTCTCCTGTGCTCCATGGTAGCGACAGTCTATTTCATTTTTCATAAGGGACCACCTGAAGTAGGCCCGAGAGTCAACCTTTGTCTTTGGCTCACAGTCAGGAGATGCACACAAACGCACATTCATATACACACCGATATCAGGACACGCACTTCTATCCATAAACATGATCTGCTTGTTATTCCTGTCTCATCCATCTTCTTTGCGCTTTTGTCAGCTGTGGCCTCTGATGTGTTTGGTCTACTTGGTGTGTGTGAGAAACAGCTGCCAAGGGACCCCTCGTCTTTCTTCACAGCTCTCCTCCTCCTCGTCTTCCTCGCTCTCTGCCAACAAGTTTCGTGCTACTCTGTGTGAACCCAGCAGTTTCCCAAACAATGTAAATGTTGTATTCGGCAGTGACATTTCTATGACATTTCAGCAAGCTCTGTGGGGGGAAAAGAAAGTTGATGGGTGATGAGCTGTCAAGGATCCCACTTCAGTTATTAGTAGCACACATACGCACATGCTGACACCAGCCTCAACTGTCAAATTAACAGTTTAAATGTTGTCAACCACATAGTGTGCCATTATTTTTCTAACATGAATTTGAAGAGGAGACCTCCTTGGTTATGTTCAGCGGAGAGACTTTAGAAAGTTAAGGTCTCATTGAAGTGTGCAAACACAAGTTGAGTGATGAATGGAAAAGTCAGAGACCGGTAAGACAGAAGCTGTCTTAGATCCGGGATATGCCTGTCATTATCAAGCCCACGATGCCTGCTCTACATTTCATTCCCTGTCTACAGCACCTATTTTCGGCCTTTTGATTAGTACAGAGTAGAGCGAATACGGCGTGTAGATGGTGTCGACAGAGTACCAAGTAGATAATGAGCTTTCATTTCATTGGGTATGAGTAAATGGCTCTCCGTACAAGTGTGTGTGATGTGTGCATCTCTGCGTTCATAATAATAATCAGGCGTATCAATCTGTCCTTCACTGTAGAGGTTCCTCATAGGACACCCTGTATCCTCCTGTATTTGAAATGAGTGAAACTTGCAACCTCAGTTGACTGAAACTGTTTCCTCTCCTCGTGGCACTCAGGCCTTTCCTTGCTTTCTAAAACCACAGAGAATTATCACCTGACTTTGCAGCTCTATGGAGCATTTTCAGCATATTCCAGTTTGTTATTTTTGATTTTAGCAGAACAACAGCAGGCAGCAATGGAGCATTTAGGAGACAACAGAGCAGAAAAGAATAAATTGGACTTAAATTAATTCATTGGAGACAAACATGGTTCTAAAGTGAGTGATAATGTGGCTCAGTGTCTTCTGGATGTATAAACCGTTTAACACGTTTGACATATTATCACTTTATGAAGTTGATATGACAAACGTGTTAACAGTTCTCGCTAATCTCGTTTTCTATCTGTGAGACAAATCTCTTCGTTTCTGTTTATGCTTCAGGTTTGGGAAAAACTAAGAGGAAGACAAGCGCACGTGATGCCTCCCCAACACCAAGCTCGGACACAGAGTACCCCTCCAATGGCAGTGGGGGCGGAGGGATGGGAGGAGCTGCTGAAAGAATCTACGACCTCAACGTCCCCGCCGTGGTCAAGTTTGCCTACACAGCAGAGAGAGAAGACGAGCTGACCCTGGTCAAAGGCTCCAGGGTCACAGTGATGGAGAAGTGTAGTGACGGCTGGTGGCGAGGGAGTCAGGCAGGCCGTGTGGGCTGGTTTCCCTCCAATTATGTTCAAGAGGAGCTCGGCGGGGCAGATGACAGAGGGGAGGGAGATTCCTTACAGGGCTACCACGGAGGCTCTCCAGGGACTTTGTTGGCCAACGGGCGTGCAGGCGGCCGTGATGAAGTGCTCCACTTGGTTCAAACACTCTACCCCTTCAGCTCTGTGACAGAGGAGGAGCTAAACTTTGAGAAGGGAGAGGTCATGGAGGTGGTGGAGAAGCCTGAGAACGACCCAGAGTGGTGGAGGTGTAAGAACTCACGTGGCATGGTGGGCCTGGTACCTAAAAACTATGTGATGGTGCTGGACAAGCGGCCTGGCCCACCCTCCTCTGCATTGAGCTCCCCGCAGATCCGCTCAGTGGCACCGGCGCGCTCAGGCAAGTTTGCTGGGCGGGACTGGTACTACGGCAACATCACCAGACACGAGGCTGAGCGTATACTCAACGAGAGAGGAGAGGAGGGCGACTTCCTCATACGAGACAGCGAGTCATCGGTGAGTCAGTGGGGTGAAGTCATGGCAGAGTTGCATTAGTAAGGATGGAAGAAAATATGATAAAATGTTTATTTTAAGAGCCAACTTAGGAGTATAAATGTTGTTTGCTAAAAGTGAAGAAAATTACACATTTATCAAAGACACATTCCTACTGATAACAGACAGAAGAATTAAAACCACAAAATAAATTAATTTTCTTAGTGATTCTATTCTGCAAAAACACGTATTGAAACACGTATGTTTCAATATCTGTTTTAGTTAGTATTATTTGTATATCGCCACTAAAAATTAACATGTGAAATCAGCAACAATCTAATATTTAAATTGTGATGAAATAATAGAAAAGTGGCTGAAATTAAAGGAAAAAGAAAATTAAACTGGAAAATCAGAGAATGCGTATAAGGAAAATAAATGCAGATAATGAAGTCGCATGAAAAGTGATTGCAAACAAAATCAACTATTAAAAGTAGTATAACATATTTATTATCCAATACTGAAGGACACATGTTGCTCCAGATGTTTTCTCATGACTAATGCTAAGTAAGTTAATGCAAATTCATTCAAAAACATGTCACCGAAGGTGCTCACCTCTGTCCTTGTGCTTCAGACATCCAGAGTGGAGTTGTCTTGTAAAATGAAATAAAACACGAGTTAGTTTAGGTTTATATTCAGTGTTACTCAGACAACCAAGTCAAGTGCTAAGCGGATTTTTAAAATATTTTAAATCCAGCATGTTTTCATCCATGTTTACTAGCTAGCTTCTTCACTACGTTTGTTGGCGCATATCTCGGTGTGTTACCGCCACCTGTTAATCAGTGGAATAGTGTGAAATCATTGGTAAGACTGTATCGCATCACTAACGAGAAACAAAAGGAGGACCTACTCCTAGAAAAACTGCTCTACCAAAGGTCTAAAACTCCAATGGGAACATTTGTAGGCCTCTAAATTTAGTATTTTTAAGTTAAAATACATTTTATAAGCTGATGTTACAGCAAATGTTTGTAACTGTATCTTTTAAGTTTCACATGTAGCAGTTTGATAAATGTGGGCCCAGCTCTTTAAATGTGAGCATACACTGCCACCTGCTGCAGTAAAACAGTCTGTCTTAAAGTTTCATTGCATGTGTTTTTCTGTCACTCTCTCCCTCTTATGTCTAACTATCAACAACCATCTCCCTCTTTTTTTTTTTTTTCCAGCCCAATGATTTCTCTGTGTCTCTGAAGGCGGCCGGTAAGAATAAGCACTTTAAAGTGCAGCAGGCAGACGGAGTGTTTTGTATCGGCCAGCGCAGGTTCAGCTCCATGGATGAACTAGTGGAGCACTACAAGAAAGCCCCCATCTTTACCAGTGAACATGGAGAGAAGCTGTACCTGGTCAAAGCGATGCTGTGATTCACACATCCTCACACCTACACTGGATATCACACAGAAACACACACTCTTCATGCACACTATACACACAGTACTAATGCCACTCCCCAACTGTCTTAACTCGAGCCTTAGCTCTGGGCCCTCTCGCTGTGGCATCTGTGCTACATCCAGATCCTCAGGCACTCCTAAGTTTTTAAGTCTGTCACCCTCCAGTGGTGATCAGGTGAAACAGCCGAGCAATTAACCCCAGGATGGCAAGCCAAAAAAAAGAAATAAAAAAAAAAAGGCAAGCAGTGTGTCAGGAAGTACCCAGCTGCATGTTTTGTGAACAGCACAGTGCATAAAATGCCTCTGTCTCTTGGATGTGCTAACGTTTGCAGTTACCACATCTACTGCTAACAGAATGCCTGAGGCCTTGTTTGGGGGTTGAGCTCTCCTTTTGATGTCATACATAATGTCCATTTACTATCTCGCACATGTAGGTTACACCATTGCTCTTAGTCCACACACGAGGACAGACATAACGGTTCAAAGATGGAAGACTCTAACCTCTGAGGGACCATATGCTGGTGTTTTCCTGTCATATTGCCGGTAATATTTTTTATTTTATTTAGTTGATTTATTTTTAGAAGACATGCTTGTTCCTGAGTTAACTGTTTGATTTTTTTTTTAAAGCTAATTTAAATCCTTCTCTGGAGGTTTCAATCATGGCTCTTTCATACAGTGGCTTCACAAAGTGACCAGAATCACTCTCTTGCCTTTTTCCTCCACATGATTTCTCTCCCCATTTGAGCTTGTCTTCTGTCACTTTTTCAACTTCCCCCTCATTTCTGTCTCTACAGACCCTGTCGTAAGTTATAGTGATGTTATTGAAAATCTGAATACAATACTTACTGTAATATTTCTAAAAGGCAGTGGGGGAGCATTAATGCAATAGGGGAGACTTCTGATTTCCTGTAGAGTTTGAATGTGTATCGATGTAACCAAATGTGCCACCCTGTACCAATAATACTGGCTCCAGGTCTGCACTGCACTCACTATACTTGGCATTCATTCATAGCTCTATGCTCATGCTTTATATTGTGTTGCATTGAACCAGTTCCTGTTATGTTCTCCAGTATGTGTCTGTAGCCACATGAGGATACTGACTGAAGAATAATAAAAACCTTTTTGGTAACGCTTTTGAGTAAGTACACTTGATCTGTTCCAGCTCCTGTGAATTAATGCAGTTATAAAAGTAGTACATCCCCTGTAGTATTTGTCAAAGATGAGTATATCTTTACAGGAAAAGTGTCATATACAGAAAACTGAGACCACGACGGTAAATGAACTAAAAAGGGGTGGCCCTACGCTCTTCACTTAAAAATCCCAAATCATCATTCATAGGTCAACAAATTATTTGGAAATACTTATTAATGAAACGAGCCGCGAGGCAACAGCTAATGACCGTTTGCTAAAGCCCTCCCCCGAGCGAGTGTCCAATCACAGCTTAGCAACAGTAACTACGCACGGCACGTCTGTTAGCTAGTCACCTAACGCAGAGTTTGGAGGAAGATGCTTTCTTTTTTTTCTTCAAGCTTTTGCAAATCCCAAAGCTTCAGTAAAAGTATAAGAATGGCTTAAATGGTTTGTCTGCTCTAATGTAATCGTTGGCATGCCAGGCTAACAAGCTTACTCCCAACAGTAGTTGCACGTCAATTAGCCAGCTAGTTGGCTACAGCGAATAAATTTGCCGGCTAGAAATGAGAAACCTGTTTTAGTCTGCCTGTGGCTGGAATCAAGGACCCACAGTTGATAAATACATATTGAGTGTTAAAACTGCATTATCATTTTAAACTATACTGTACAGGCGTGGCAACAGTAACTAAGGGGCGGGGCTTAACGAACGGTCAATTTCTAATACAAGTCATCTTTTACTGTCAAGAAACCAAATATACAGTCACCTGATTTATAATGAAAAAAAATTCTAGTTTTACCAAACATTTTCCTTGTTAATTTGCTTTTGCTATGTGCATTTGTTCACCAATGGAAGTGTTGTTGGGGTCCTCAGCTTTTATATGATATATCTGAATGTTATTGAGCATTGTTATTTAATTCTTGTCTCCACTGTATGTATATATTCAAATTAAGATGAGGTGCATATATGAATCGTTAAGATCAGACTATGGTACTGTATCACCGACAACGTGATGAGAATTGAAATACTTTTGTTCAATAAATTTTTATGAAGAATACTAAAATTACATGTGAAATGTGTGATTGGTTGTTATATTGTTACTATCCTGCTGGCTATTCTTAAATAACTTGAAGGCTTCTACTCATCCTTGGGGCAGTAAAAAAGGACTTTTATTCCCTGAGCTGAGCCTGTCAGGTTATAGCCTCCCTCCTATAGTTTTCAACAAAGTAAAGCAACAGTGTTTACATTCACATTTTGGAGGATGCTTTTGTCTGAAGTCCTGTTTATATTTTTACCCAGATATACAAAACATGTCAGGAGCAATTTTGGGTTCAGTGTCTCGCTCAAGGACACCTTGACAAGTGGACAGGAGGAGCCACAGATTGAATGTTTAACCCTGCAATGAATGGCTGACACACTCCACCACCTGAGCTACAGCTGCACACTCTGTCATCCTAATCTGTATTGCAAATGTACAAAAACAGGGTTACTCAACCACCCAAATTACAAACGGGGTTGATATTGAAGTTAGGTTATGTATTATTCTATATTTGTTGGATTAAAACAGGCTTATACCTTGAATTGTGATCAGGTGAGAAATACAAAATGATCTTAATTCATGGTTTAGAGTTTTGATTGGGTACTTAGCAGAATGAAAAACAAAGCCAAACGTGCACATACAGTATAATGAATTAAGAAGATAAGGCCTGCCAAAAAGTATAAACATTAAAATGCTATATATTAACAGTTAAAAAGTGGCATTCTTTGAAATGATGACTAATGACCTAAATCTTGCTGTGAATTCTTCAGGGCTTTGCTTTTACGTCGTGGTTTTAAATTAAGGGAATGAGCCGAGAATTTGTTGAGCCACTGAACAAACTGTCAGCCCTTCAGGGCGCTCAACTCCCGTTGTGCAAATAGTTTTCCCCTCCATACTGTATCTGTCAGCTGGTGTAAACAGAGTCTGGCTGATGTTTGAGGTCACCTGAGAGGAGCGTTTGTGTCTGCGTCAGTCACGATTAAACCACCATCTGCCTCAGCATTCATGGCACCAAGCTGCCAACAGTTGGGATTTGATATCTCTGTGTGAGAGTGATGACTGAAACGTCTCAGCAGACCTCCACACAGTACTGCGGGTTGTGTACTATATTTAAGAAGTTATTGCATTACCTTTTTTGGATGGGAGAAGTTCACTTGCTCTGTGGCTTGCACCAAATTCTGTTCACAGAGGGGTGTCCACCTGTCACAGGAACAACAATGCAGGAGAGAAATATTTGTTATGGTGATTTTAAAAAGCTATTTAGTAACACAGGATAAAATATTTAGACTTTGCAAAACAGTCATCGACATGTGTGTTGCAGTACCTTTACATTTCCACATAGTGGCAGTAGTGGACTTCCTGCATTGAGCCCACACCAGATATTGACCAACATCAGTCCAATTTCATATACACCATATATACATTCCAGACGAGCCCCTACTTGTCACCGCCTGGCTCAAAGCCGGTAACACATTGAGAAACCACACAGAAGCATGTAGGAAGGGTAAAGGTCAGTAGTGCTTACAGTGTATGGATGAGTGAACATGCTTGTTTTTGGGAGGGTTTTGAGTGTTGTGTAGTGCAACAACACAAAGGCAGAAATTTGAGAAGGAAGGCAGCAGCCAAAAGAGAGAGACTGCCCAGAAAATAACAAAACAGTAACCGAAATGAAGGACAGATTGTAGAGTAAAGTGATGGCCTCGTTAATACACCACCATTAACTGCAAATCTGGTGATAAGATAATGGTTCCTCCGTCTTGCACTTTACATTTCTTCTCAGATCTCTCTTGTGCTTATTCAGTCCCTGTTATTGTCTCACGTAAAGGCTCAGCCTCATCCCACATTCACATCAATGTGCTCTTAAGTGCATCTTATGTAGATGGAAATGCTTTTACCTGCGGTAGAGATCTGTGAGGCTTGTCCTGTCACAGCACTGCTACTCTTCTTCTGACAAAACAACAGAAAGACACAGGATCCAGTCAGGACCCGTCCTCTCTCTGCCAGTGTCCTCAGAGAGACACAAACGTCCAGGTAAATGGATGGTCTGGAAAAATGAAAAACTGTCAGGTAAATTTACACCGTGTGGCTGAATGTTGGTACAGTCTGTCTGGATACCAGGTGTGAAAACTGTCTGGTACACGCTTCTTTTCATCCACTGTTTTTCTTTGCACGTTGAAAAATAAATCCATATTAACCCTCCTATTATCCTTGGGGTCAAGGTGAACCCATTCAATGTTTAACATCATTAAATAAATGATTGACACCATTTTTGGGGGTTCAAATTTAATGTCTTTTCCTAATTTAATGGGGACAACTGGGTAAACATAAAATTAACATGATGATATGTTTTCAACGTCCAGTACACATTTTGAGTGCATCAGTGTTCTCTGGGGTCAGTTTGACCCCTGGCGGTTTTAGCTGTATACACTGTCACTGTGAAAGTGACAGTCACATTTAAGAGTAGGCTTAAGACTTTCCTCTTTGATAAAGCTTATAGTAGGTTGACCCAGGTGAGCTTTGTGAGCCATTATGTTTTATTGGAAGTGATATTTAGGTAGTCATCAAAGTGACATAAAGTACCTGACTCATAAACCTGGATAACAATTTTAATTACAATTCTTTTCTGGAGGTTAAAATTGCTAGGCTCAAATTGACCCCAAGGATAAAAGATGTTAGAACAGTTGAGGATAACAGGAGGATTAATGCAACAGGTCAAAGTCAAAGACATCACACTGAGCTGCTGATGGTTGTGACAACAGCATAGTTAAATATATACTGTAGTAAAAATAGCGAGAGTGTCTTTATCATTAATATGAGAGGAGGCCCGGCAGCTGGATCCAGACGTGACCTCGAAATAACACATTAGGGCATTCTTACAGCAGGAAGAGTGAGATTACACTCCTCAAAGCAAATGGATGTAAGAGGTGTGAAAGAGGCTCTCTGACGTCCTTTGGAGACAGGCAGGTGTAAAGAATTTTCAAAATGTGAAAAACAAACATGTCTGCCTCAACTGTCTGCTTCGAATTGAGAGGCAGTCCTCACCATGAAATCATTCTGAGAGAGAAGGACGGGGAACAGGACCACGAGCACAAACTCCTGCTGATCAGGTAAGACTTGATTAAGCTTTTTTTTTATCTGTATAAATACACAGTGATTTTGTAGCCTGCACGGCTCGTCCTTCATATTCTGGAGCAGGGCTGAACGATATATTTTATATTATTTAAATAAATAATAAATATTTCAATTGTAATATGGCCATGTGAAATATCCAAATCGCAGGAGCTGCAATGTTTTGATCATGTTTTGTTCATACATACCTCTATAAATGATGCACAGACCCCAGCAACAATCGCGTCGTCATCATCATTCAGTGAAAATGAAATGCAAAAATTAACATTCCCCACTAAAATTGTGACATATCTCAAGCGTAATATCTGTCAAAAAAATTGCATGATTTTGTTTTTGCTGAGATGTTCTTAATGCTCCTGAATTCTCTCTCACACACACACACCTCTTGCAGAAACTGCTGAACAGAATTATTATTTTTCAGGTCAAGCCTTTTGTGCTCTGTCTTTCAGTTATTGAAAGCATGCGCGCTCTGTACGTGTCCGTGCTGCTCTATTCCCTCCTGATCGGCTTCCTGCCTCTTGCAGGTACTTCAGCAGCTCATATACTGCAGTTCATGTGAATGGACAGAAATTCTGACATGACGGACCATGTGTAAAATAATCTTCGCACCTCTTTCTGTCTTCATTGACAGGGGCAGAGGAGAGCGATGCAGCCGGCAGGAGGGAGGAGAGGGAGAAACGAAGCCTACCCTACTGGGGCCTGTGGTCGTCAGACTTTTTCGGGTGGTTGGAGGAGCTACGAGCCCAGGCAGCTCACGAAGGGATGCAGGATCTGGCTCGTACCTTCTGGGCTCACTTCCCCATCGGCAGCCAGCTGGGCTATGATGGTCCCGAGTCGGACCCTCAACATGAGGAGTGAGGCAGAGGAGAGACCGGGTGTGGATGAGTCCGAGTCCACCTCTAAAGTGTGTTCAGATGTTTAGAGTTCAGACGATCAATAACAGCTTGAAGACTTATAGATATTTTAACCCCTGGGTTTTGTTAATATCGACATATGCATGTATAAAAATAATAATGGTTGCAAAGTTTTTCGATTTGTTTTCCAATCAAACATTTCTTTTCTTCTGACCTTATTAAAACCAAATATGCAGAAAGGTATTGACGTGAGATCCCTTCCCTTTGCCACGAGCTGAGCTTGCACATTTGATGAAGATAACAAAATATAGAAATGACCACAAAGCTTTTAAATTACACAGCAAATAAGAAAATATTTAAGGTTAATTATTTATGCCTTTTATTTGCCAAAAAGTCAGTGGATCACAAATCCACTGTAACTATGTTTAACTATGTTTTACTAGCTAAACATTGCTGTTATGTATATTTCTGACTTCACGATGCTTCAATTCCAAATCCCTGGGCCAAACAAACACATTTTATATATGATAGGTTACCTTATTCTGCTTTACCTTGGTCCAAGAATGCTCTGATGCAGAGATGCTCATTTCGTGGTTTAGTAGGCAGATAAAATTAAATATATGTACCTGGATCATCTGAGTCATTGTGTCCCAGTGCTGGATGTCAGATGAAAGTTTTGTAGCTATGCAATTCTCTCCGTCCCTCTGGGATTTCATCCGTCGTTCACCTCTCTTGCACCAATCTGCTCCACGGGTGAGAATTACAAATGGCAGCTGAGTGAAACATGAGCGATCAGTGTGTGTGTGTGTGTGTGTGTGTGTGTGTGTCTGCATCCACAATTTGTTTTTAGGCTTTCAAGAAAAGATTTTTGAATCTCAAGCTCAGAAACTCATATTCGGATTCGGCTGACATAAATCCACAGACATCTGTTTTCCCTTTAGTATTTTTTCTTTTTCAACCGCAATGAAAATCAGCCTTTGATAAGTCTTATTGTAAGTAGAAGCCAGGGTCTCGGCCTGCTCCTTCTCAGACGTATCTGATATTAATAAAAACACAGGGGAAATCATGTATATATGCATGTCTGCACTGAGAGCCTTTCACACCAGCCATGAGTCAGAGTGCTGAATTCAATTCACTTCATGATTGAGATGACCTCTTTTCTTTCCACAGGCCAGTGTGAGGCCACACACTGGCCAAACTCAGGCTTCAGAAAGAGGCTGCAGCCACTTTAGGCAGAGGCTGAATGATGAAATAAGGAAGCAAGAGCTCGTAAACGTATTCATCCTCACTCTGTTCTCCAGCTGAGTTATTCTACCTTCGACCTCTTTCTGTCTTTTGTTTTGTCGCTCACTTCGCCTTCTTTCCAAATTCATCATGAGCCATCATGTAGTGAAGTCGTTTGCCAGCTTCTGGCTATACTGCATTCCAGCTCTACCTGTGAGAGACAAGGAGAGACTGTTTCTAGTTTCCCTCCCCGACACACGCACATTCATCATATTACAAGTTCAAGCCCAGTCCTGTGAGAATTTCAGAATGAAGCCTTTATGAAGTAACTCTGGTATCAAATGATTACTGAATGCACAGTTGCTCTGCAGGGAACTGCTGTCTGATAAACACAGTCACGCCAGTCAGCACTCATTAACATGTAACTTTTGATAAAGAATATAACACAATCTTTCCCTTACAAATGTTAAATTCATAAGAAATAAAAGACAATTTAATGTACTCAGTGGTTTTGCAACTACAACCTGACTTGGTCTGGTACGACCAGTAGCTTCTGGGAGCTAATGCCAGCAAAGTTTAGATAGCCTATAGATTGAGAATGGATGTATTATGAGAGCTGGATATGCTAGCACTCAGCCTGGCTGTCAATTTGTCCCAGTGGCCACTCTCGGTACTGCAGCCCAAAAATCACTTTCCCCATATACCACCATTATTAAAAAAAGACGTCTGGAAACCTCTTGACTGCACTCCTCCAAATGTATAAAAGGTCAATTATTACTCTTTGCAATAGAAACTTGCCTAGAAAAGCTTTTTTTTATGTGTGTGACATCATCCATCTATGGGTGAGTGGGAAATGCGAAAGCAAGAAAACGTTTTTGTGACTGGGCGCCATCTTTGCAGGAAATGTATGTTATCTGAGAGCAGAGTGGAGTTGAAAAAAATTAGAGAGATGTTTGTTTTACAACACGTCAGATCTAAGGATGATCAAGGCAAAGATAAAGTGCACACTGTGGACTTTGAAATGAAACACCGGGGGAAGTGGATCACTGTGGTATCTCCCTGGACTGAAGGTTGTTAATTAAAAAACAAGATAGGTATAGCTGGAGCTTAAAGTGTAAGACAATACATCCAATTAGACTGAAACATTTATAATTCATGCTGCATTCAGCTAACTTTCTCTGCGGCATCACACTTTTTTCTCACTGCAGTAGTTAACTGAACTAGGCCTTTTTATATTCTTGGCTGATAACGGGACTCTCTGCTTCTCATACTGTTGGCTGAATGACAGCAAACTTAAGTATTTCACTGTTGGACACAGACTTACTGTTGAAATGAATTTCAAGTAGCTCCTTCCACCACCTCAGTTATTTTAGTGTAGTGCCAGAAACCGTGGATGTTTTAAATATTAGAGACACTGTCACCACGCATAAAAATGTTTGCGAGTTTGAATAACTGTACACAGTTTACACGTCGTTACCAGAAACTCACCTCAGACTGTACTTTTTCTCATTAAGTGAAAACAGTAGTTAACACATAACACATTTGTACTGCAGAATCCTGTGTCTGGAATTACAATATTTTGAAACCCTGAATATCATTTCACAGAGCAAACCTTCATGACAAACCACATTAAGGTACATTGGACCTTTGCTTTTTCTTCCCTCTCACTGCTGCTCGTGTGCTATTTGAATGGCAAATGGAAAAGTACCTGGGACACGTGAACATTCATTTAAGAGAAGAAAACGCTCCCCATGGCAATTTTGCTTCTGTAGGCGAGGAGGCAAACAAAATTCCACTGCCACAGGCCAATTTCCACTTGGAAAGTCTGGGTTGCCGCCCACTCTTCCCTCTTGTTGTGCAGCCGCTTATGCACAGTTGTTGCCTTTAAGCAGCTCTGTAAAGACTCTATGCGACTAGAAGATGGCATCCCTGCAGCTCTATTTGAGGTTAACGGGCCTGGTTATTTTGCTGACACTGTTGGCACTTAGAGGTGAGCTCAAGCTTTTTTCCTATGATTTGTTTTTAAAATGTCATATTTTCTAGTCCACATCCGCCTGCCCTTCACCATCTGGCCGTGGATTTATTCTACATGTCTGTGGTAGTTGGGTTTCTAACAGCACTAGCAGTTAAAAAGATGAATTACTGCATGTCAGAGCGAGTGGGGTATTATTTAAGGGAATGTTTGTTCTTTGAAAACATGAAAAGGAATAAAAATGTTAATCAATTAACAGTTTTCTGCCACAACAATTATTGGAAAAGGTCGTGATAAAGGTGCAAGTATACCTCATTAGTGCACATTTGTCTGTCTCCATTGCTCCAGTGGAAGAGAGGAGCAGCAGGAAGGTAGAAAATACATTTACACACAAATTGGCCACCAGCTAATTTCATCGGGTGTGTGATTTCTCCCACGCTCCAGGCTCCACAGTGCATCTCTGAAAACTGAGAACATCCATGAAACTAGCTAACTGACATGGGGAAAAAGTGATGTGTAAAACGACACAAAACAAATGCCTTTTTGATGTAGCTTTGACTAAGAAAATGAAGCTACAGCTTTGGTGAGCCATCTGCTTATGAGTAGCCTTAAACATCTTATAAACATTAAAAATCAACTGCTAGCCCATAACTGGCAAAATCCTACAATTTAGTATAAACGTGTGACTGTTTATACTGACAAATGACAACCGATTCACTTATCAAGAGCTTAACTCACGTGTCATGAAGAATGGTGTTTCATACTGCAGCATATCAGCTCTGTCGACTCTGCTTAACAGATGTATCCAGTGACAGCAGCTTGCACAAGATCATAAGGAAAAAACATGGTAAGATTTTACTTAACAGAATTATCACACTGCTGATACAAAGATCAACCCCAGTGAAATGTGTTTCTATTGTGCTTCCACCCAGTGACAGGAGCTGGTACTGCCCCCTCAAAGTCCTCCGTTGCCCTCCCTTCTTCCAAGGCTCAAGAGTTCCTGGCAAAACTGAGCAGAACCAAGAGGAACATTTGGGATCGCAGTAGACCAGACGTACAGCAGTGGATTATGCAGTTTATGTACATGGGATTTGACGAGCAGGTGGGTTGAGTCCGATCCAGGAGGAAGTCTTTCAACACAGCAAAGACAGAAATCCATCTCTAAAGGAGCTGTCACAATGCCAGGGATCCTGCAAAGCAAAACAGATGCACATAACAAAAACGGCACATAGATTTACCACCTTTTGAGAAATGAGTCTCTTTACATAGGGGTGTTGAGGATCAAAAGAACACACACACACAATAGAAACACAAAATATCTCTCACCAGTGTACCGCTTACCAAGAACTCCTGTTTAGTTTGCCCAAGTAGTTTTGTAAAAATCACTGTCCACATCCTAATGTGACAGCATTCACTCGTATGTTACCTGAAAATACCACTCCAGCGATTTAGTTTTTTTACTTCCATACAGTTGAGTGACTTTGGAGAGATGGAAAAGTCAAAATCGAAGCTTTTTGACCAGAGTACGGGTCAAGCTGCAAATACACTGGAGCCTACACTTCCTATAATGCACAGTGTGTCTTACGTTGGACCGTTTGTAATGTTTCTGGCTGTCTGAGTAAATTTCTCCAGAGCCACAAAAAACATTATGGAGCTTTTCACAAGCTGAGTATACCAACTATGAATAGTTTGTTCATTTTGACATGAGAAATCAGTGGATTGCCCTTTAAATGGCCCTTTAGTGATGTCTGAAGTCATCTGGTGATCCAAGTGCAATGTTGTGTAGTTTTAAAATGAATAAAGGCACCGTAAACCTATTTTCTTAGTCCACTTCTTACTATGAGCCATGATGTCCAAAGTGTAAAGATAAATATTTTATGTAGTTTTGTTTCTTGACATTTCTTGACATTAAACAACATCCTCATACAAAATTTAACTTTGACTGTTGCTTATTTAGTCATGAATATTGCATTTTATTGAGGAAAAAGTCAGGATTTTCAGGGGCTTTAAACCTGGCTAAAAAGCTAGACTATGCAAAAAATCAAAAACAAACACAAACAAAAAAAGACAATAAAAACTTAAAATAATCTGGATCTTTATATATCTCAGATGTGTGGAGGACAAAAATGTGGAGTTTCAAAGGTAGTGGAAACTGCAGTCTGCTGTGATGTCTAAAAGATGGCCTTTTCAAAAGGCAGTTATCCTCACCATCTGACGGAATAAATAAATATGGACGTGGAACTGAATACATGAATTTTCACACACAAATATAACCCCCACTTACGTCGCCAGTCTCAATTTAATTTCAGGTCACTGTCATGTAGAATTCACCAGGGAAAGCAAACAATGGATGGAACATTTAATAAGACAGAAGGGAGCAGAGTGGACAAAACTGCTCCCTACCGCCACTGTTTTTGACAGCACTTTCGTTTCAGCCAGTTTAGCAGTATTTCTCACAGCTCAATGCATGACACTTTGTGTGTATGCCATTTGCTGTTGCCTCCTTAAAAGGCCAAAGCTGTGAAAGCATTGGCCTTTTCAATGTTTGCCTTTCATGCATTTCTGTTTGGCACAGCTGCGCCTGCTGACAGTCTCAGTGGACACCTTATCAGCTGCCTTGGTGTCTATTAACTTGATATTTGTTGAGGCTGATTTTCCTAACGAGTCACATCTGCTGTGGGTGTTTTTTTTAAATCCCCACCAGAGGCTGGAGGCTGACCTGTCGTACTGGATGGACCAAGCTCGCTCCAGTGACCAAGGGCGTCAGCACCACTATGATGAAAACTCCCCCACTGGCCCTCGTGACCCTGGTTCTTACAGACACGGCGCAAATGTCAACTATGACTACTACTAACTCCAGTCACACACACACACACAGAAGCCACTGCTTCAGTGAATGGTCAAAGGGTTAGTTGGTTTTTTATTTTGTCTCAGTAAGTCCCCTGCTTTCTCTTTGAGAGAACCTGTCAGAGAATAGACGATAACCCAGGCAGAAGACACATTTCAACGTGGGACACTCATGCATGTGTCTCTTCACGATTGACAAATAAACGACTTTCTTTCTTTCTTACCTACAATGCACCTGTCAACATGAAAGTTCTCCTCAGTTGCTGTGGCTTCTTTGCTGTGTTTGATAACACCCACCACTATAACCCAACTCTTTCTCTCCATAAAAATGGAAATAACACACAGAATTGTGTTTTTGCTGTCACTGAACATTGCCTCTGAGGCAGCTGATTTGTATGAAATTCTGTTCAAATCTGATGTCTTGGTTCTTTTCTTATCACTAGATTATTGTAAATAAAGACGTGACTTCCTGCTGCCCAAGTAACCTGCTTTTTCACTTCCACGAAAAAAATTGTAGAAACTTGTCTCTCACTCTCTCACACACACTATCTTATTCCCTAATTATATCATATACAAAATATTGGAAATATTTTATTAAAATAGCATCTTCATCTGAAATTGACAATGCACATTGTGACATGAGATTTCACAAAGCAGATCACAACGATGTCCTGAAAAACACATAATGATGCTGTAACAGTCTTTCTAGAGGATTTGTCCAGACCTGAACAGCCAACAGGGTGCTGGCATGCCACTGATAAGAGGACAAAACATCCAGTGAAAAAACAGTCAGGTAGTTCATCTCCAGAGACAAACACCATGATAAAATAATCACGAAGCACTGATGCACAGTACGAGCTGTTTCTCATGTCTGCAATTTAAATAGCAAAAGCACAAATTCACAAAAGAAAGGTAGGCTGGGTTTCAGATTTCCTGCCTCAAATTCCTGTTTTTGATTCAGGCTTGTCCATCCAACACGCAAGCTCCAGCAGGGAGGCCCTCACCCCACAGTGCAGCTGCAGCCCCAAAGCATGGCAACACTACCTGGTTTTAAGGGACTTTTAAGAGAAAGTTGTCTCTGCTTCTCAAAACAAAAAGACACCATGTCCCAGAGTGAGCTACTCAGTGTATTTCAGAGAGTTGCTCTTCAAGGGTCCTCTGAGGAGTCTTAACATCCTTCTGTGTTTTGGGAGAGTCTGTGGTGGGAAAACCCAACCTTAGTTGTGTCTGGGTCTTCCTTTCTTCATGCGGGCAGCTTTAGGTTTGGGGATGTACTGGTTGTTGGCCTGGTGCTCGAGTTCCCTGCTGAAATACTGGATGGTTTTGTTCAAGCCTTCCTCCAGGGGCACCTGCCAACACAAGACACAAGACAACAATATAAAGAAATGGAACCAAGTATTGCAGCTATATTAATATATTGATAAATTGATCAGATAATGTCACACATTGACTGTAAATATATAAGGCTATTATAAATAATGACGAACGTTCGTCTCCAAACACAGCGAAACAATGTGAAATATGGTATTAGTGATTCAGCCAATAAAATTCTTTCTAAATTGTGAATAAATTGCCTCTGTCTAAACACCTCATGCATCCCAGAGTTTCCCCTGTAATTTAAAAGGACCCGTGTGTAAGATTTAGGGGATCTATTAGCGGAAATGGAATTTAATATTCATATGTATATTTCCGTTAGTGTATAATCACTTGAAAATAAGAATCGTGTTTTCGTTACCTTAGAATAAAAGCCCTTTATACTACAGAGGGAACGGGTCCTCTTCCACGGAGCCCACGATGTTGCACAGCCATGTTTCTACAGTAGCCCAGAACGGACAAACCAAAAATGACTCTAGAGGGCAATTCATATTTTTCGCAAGTTTCGCAGCCACCATAGGTTTTCCTACACGCTTGGAACAGGAGGGTGAGCGGAGGGGTCATCAGTTCGTTGCAATCTGCAACCTCACCGCCAGACGCACTGATGTAACTGGTTGGTCAGTTCTGCAGCGTTGTTGCACCACGCAAGGGCAAAATTTGCGTTTCACAATACGTGTACAGTATGCTTTGGGGCGAGCGTTTGAGAAAGTCTTGCTGACTGTCTGAGTCTGTCATGTGTCGCACATACCACCGGCTCCCAGCCGAGCATCATCTTGGCTTTTCGGATGTCGGGTCTTCGCCTCTGCGGGTCGTCCTGGGCCTCTGGAAGGAACTGGATCTGACTCCGGCTCACTGTGTGCGTGTTCATGGACAGTGACAAGCATACAGAGAGAAGAGACATATTGTTATTCTTCTCCCTACTCCTACTTTTAATCCTGCAGATGATCATAGGAAACAGCCTTGTAGGGGAGAGATATAAGTCGAGGCAGATTGAGACAGAGTGTTGTGGTGGCTTCGTGCATATATGCAGTGACCATAACTGTGATTGTTCAGCTTGGGCTGCTTGCTTTTTCTCCTACATGTTTTTGATGTCAGTGATGGTTCATACTAAAAAACAACCTAAAGAAAATTGAAGAAAAAAAAAAGGCTCTTTAGTCTTGTCCTTTTTAATGCTGCTAGACAAATACGTATGTATTTATCAAGAAAAGCCTTTCCAGTGCAAACTTTGTTTTCGCATTGTTACTTGCTATCAAAGTGAATGGGATAATGAATATATGATTACTTTGCATGCAGCATTATGACTGCTAGACACGGCCTCATAACAAAAGACACATCCATTGCTACAACAATAAATGGATTGAATCCCACACTGAAAAATAACAGACACAGAAGCAAAACTCCACCTTAAGAAAGAATAGGTAAAACAAAACAGACAATAGGACAAGAAAAGTTGGAGAAAGACATTAAGATATAAGCAGGCAAGCAAGCCAGGCTTGACTGGAGAGGAAGTGGACATCAAGGGTCAAGAGTTTGCAGAGAAACAGAGAATGACAACTTTCTGGATCAATCTGACGCCTTACCGACGAGACTTTTGATTAGACGAGCAAACTCCAATATGGTGTGTTCCTCTGGGTTTCCCTGCAAACAGATTTCATAAACTTTCATCACATAAATGAAAACAAGAGACAGATGCTTAAACTGACTCACAGGTAAACTGTCCGCTGCTTATGCGGAATTCATTCCCTATTTCAATTTGTAAAACACAGCCGGATGTCTATGAACTCACCAGATTGACTGGACTGCTGATGTTACTGTTCATCAACAACACCAGGCCGTTCACTAGATCGCTGGTGAACAAATCAGACACAGAAGCAGAGACATTAGAAATGGATTATCCTCTTAAATTCCACTCTGTAGCTTGGCTTTGTATATGGGGGACACTGCATGAGCATGAACTTTCCATGCAGAGAAAATCCCAGGAAAGCAACATCTGTGGATTGTCTAAAGAGCAATTTATTGAGCGTTTTTGACATCAGTCACTTATCCGCCTCACAGAACCGATTTGCTTTTAAATGTATCAATTCACAACAACTCACAGAAAGCGTGATGTGATTCGTATCAAGATGCGACACCCACCTACATTTCTTTATGCTCAGTGAATATTTTTCTTCCTCTGGTACCCTTTGTGAAATGAAATCTTTATACAAAGCCACTCATATTTCACCTTGCTTTGAAATGCTTTGGGGAAGCACAACTCATATGAACCAAAGAGACATTGAACTAAGCCCTCACAATTGATCAAGGCCCCCAGAATAAGATTAATGAATCAATACATAAAGAAAAAATGTTTTTATTGCCATTGAACTTCCTTTATTTGTGGTTAATCAATTTGCAGAGATTTGCTGTCACTTTGACATTAGAAGTATTTTTTTTTTTATCATAAGTACATCAAAAATTAAGTCCATGTGTGTGTGAATGCTGTTTGTGGTCAAATTACTTTAAAGTCATTAAGAAAATGCTTCTGTAGCTGATTATTTAATAGACTAAAAGCAGATATGACTGTGTGAAGGGGTTTTGAACATAAAAGGATTAGTAATGAAGGAGTCCTTTCAGAGAGTCTACCCAAAGATCTTGGCTTCAAATGTTCTGTTTCTCTGATCTCTCTTCTTCAAACTGATCAAATGAATCTTATTCTCACCTGCACACAACCTGATAAATACCCATTTATCATGCCACATACACACATCTCTGCTCTTCCAGGCAGAAAGACATGCACATGGTGGTCTTTAATAATAAACTTCTTTTAAAGCACCTTATCTCAAATTCATGAATCCATGAAAGCAACATCCACAGATACCTTCTGAAAACACCAAAGAAATATCACTGTGGTCCCTCTCAGTGGAGAGAGGCAACTCAATATATTTACTGTATAATGGGATGGCAATTTTAATTGTTATCATGTACGTAATATAATCAACATAATTCATTATTAATTACACCTTACATATATCGTTATATTCAGGGTTCTTACAGCTTTTTAAAGAGTAAAAATCAATTATTTTTCAAGCACATTCACGGTAACTAAACCTTATCATCACATCTAAATTGTTAATGCCAGGAGACAAGAAACAAATATGATGATATGATTGTCTCATTTCATATTTTTGGTTACATGAGTGATTGTGTAGATGAAACAACAGGTTATGTTGAAAGTCAAGCATTTTTCAAGGTGAAAACATAACGCCTTTATAACTTTGTACAAACCCTGTATATAGTTTCCTAATTGGTGGGTACATCACAAGAATATTCCGTGACAAACATTTAAGTACATATTGAGAAGAATGAACAAAATGGGTTTAATTCAGCAGTCTTACCTTACATACTGAAAGGCTCTTGTTTGGGAACCAGTGCCATACACCTAGAACAACAGAAAACTGATCCATGATTTCTGCATAATGCCAACTAAAGGTGAATGTGTCAAACAATATGTTTCCACTCAACATACTTCAGTAGAAAAATGAGCACACTGCAAATTTTTTTGATTATTATGAGCAAGTCTGATTGATCATGTTGATCATGTTCAAATTATTAGAACTCGAAAGGTCTTGTAATTTGGGGGTTTTACCTTTACCAAAAATTAAATAAAAATGTGAAAATTGTCATGTACAGCACTACTATTGTGCATCAAAATCAAGTGCTATAATATTATAAACAGACCTTCTTCTAAATTAGGAACACTGAAGTGTTAACAGTTGCAATCATGTTCAAATAAAGAAGAGTGCCATTGCTTTTCATATGACTTAAGATGCATACAGCGGTAATCAATCACACTCTCACTGAGGGTACCTCTAGGTTCACATGCTCACGCTGCTAGTACTGAAAACAAGAGTCCAATAGAGGTTTGCCTCAAGCACCTTAACAAATGAGGTAAAGCACATTATCAGTAGAAGGTTTAAAATACGTACAGTGAGAGGTTCTCCCTGTAGAGCCTGCAGGATAAAGTTGCTGACAACACGTCCATCATTCATGTGCATTCGGGAGCCAAATGTGTTGAAGATTCTTGCCACTCTCACCTCTACTCCTTCCTGTGAACAAAAAAAACAAGAAAGTGGGTGACTCAGTCATTAAGGAACTTTGATATTCCTTGGTTTTAATTTTTATCTTTATTCCGATTGACTTGTTTCATTATCCTACATTTCCTAAAAATTGTGAAAACATTTGGGCCATTGATATAATATGTATGCATGAATTAATAACTCATGTGCACATGAATGGCAGCTAGGGGCAGCATAATGCTAATATGGCTGACACCAATAAATAAGTTACTGAAAGTCGAGATAAATGAGTGGATTCTTAGTGTCCCACACAGCAACACAGCCCCCACATCATCAAATATTAACAGCACGCATGCAATTCCTGCGTGCTTCTACACATACAGCATTTGTTTAGTGACCTATGTCACTCATCTTTATTAGATGCTTACAATGTCAAAGTAGTCCAATACATGATTTTCTCACCTGCAGGGGAACATAAAACAAGGCTCTGCACACCAGTCAATCACCCAATCATTTTAACTTTGTGTTGAAATTTTATGATGACTTTTCCAACCGCCGTCATCTGTCAGCCTCCCTTATCAAAATCGGAATAAAGGTAGCTGCTGTCACCAAGTCCCTTTAATACATTTAAATTTGTTGCATTATCTAGTAAACCAAATATACAGTAAACACTAAACAGAGTGAGCCCTTTACCTTAAACCAGATAATCTTCTTCCTCAAACATTTCTGGGCAAAAATAATTTACCACTTATTAAAATCTGTTTTCTGACCCGATTGCTACATTCAAATAGTACAAATAGTACGTACTCTGAGCTGGAAGGTTATGTGTCCCTTTGGGATATTGTACTTTTTACACCCATCAATTATACGATGTATATTAACTTCGGTCTGCATGTGTATGTCAAGTTGGTGTCACTTGGATTGGACTTGTGCCTTTTAACTTCAGGCCTGAGAAAACGGGATTAAAATGATCCCTTTTGGCTAACTCTGGCCTATTTTACAGGGTTTCCTTTTTTACCCCTTTTGATTGATTACAGATATAGCACTAGTTTATTAGTATCATATTTCAAGAGTACAGCACCACATGTTCCCTGCCTACATAGACCCTTAAATGTTATAGTAATATTATTTGCATGGGAAGCAGAATCAACTGCATTATGTGAGAATGTATCAGAGGAAATTAAATTGACCTCTGTTGTCAAAAATATTCTCCAAGCGAGTATGGCACTACACACTCCTTACACACTTTCCAACAAAGATCGAATAAATGAAGCCAACTAATCACACCAGTATGTAGATTGTTCTCTGTGGAAATGTGGAACATTGAAATTCAAAGATCCCAACCTACAAATATATTCCGTATGGTGAAGAGCAAGGTCATAAAGAGGACAACATGATGAAGAGGTCATGGAAGGTGTGTGTGCACACACACTTACTGTACCTCCCTGTAAATGTAAAAGATGGTGTGTGCACAGGTATAATTATACACATACCCAGACAGGTTGTTTCAATCTTCCAATAACATCACAGTCTACACACCTAACTGAGCAGGTTAATACTGTTATTAGCCAGAGTAATCACCTTAAAGCAGTATGTCAATGACAACAATTTAAATAAATGAATGTTAGGGTTAATGTTGTCAAGTTAATGTGCTTTCTGCAAGTCAGTGTGCGATCAAAGACCGCTAGTTACAGAAACAAGACTGTATAACACCACAGTACAATTGCAAGTGGGCCATGTGTTTTTGCAGTCTGACCAGACCAGCAGAGCATTAATGCTTCACTGCTGAAGATATCTTGCTGATTGCATCGCGTAAAGTAAAAGTAATTAAGCTACATCTACTATTTAAATGTGTCAGATACAGTTTTAATTAACATTTCATAACTTATGCTACCCATCACATTTGCAGGTTGTATCTACAGACTGTGAACACTGATTAGCCTGCCACCCAAATCTAACATGCTTCCACCTTCTCAACCAACAGATTTCAACCAAATCTTTGAGTTTCAAAACTTTAGTTACTTTCTCTTAAGTTGAAATCTAAACCTAAATCGATTTGATGAGGGATCTGTATGGTTTCGCACTTTATAAGCAGATTTGGAACTGAACTCAAATTCGATGAAATGCTATAAAATGCAGACCATAATTGCAAAACCTAGAAACAATTAGCAGGTTCTATGATGTCTGTGGTCAGAAATTGACAAGTGAAAACAGATGCATTAGTGAAGCCCAATCCATCTCTGTCATTTATTGGGTCCCAACTAAATAATTCAAAAACGTCTCAGTTAAGTCAGTTTGCACCCAAATTATATAGATATACTGTATATTTAATGTTTACAAATCCATTAATGTTATTTCATTTAAAAAAAAGGGGGGACTTTCTGAGTAGTACAAGGACCCTTTAATAAACAGCCCTGTGGGTGATAGACTGAAAATATTGTATATGTTAAGAACTCATATGGCCTTATTCAACAATGCAATCAACCCCAGCCCTCCCACTCTAACACTTGTCACACTGTCTGAGACCTGAGAACACCGTTTCATTACAGCAAAAAAACATTCAAGAACTCACAAACTTGTCTTGGATGACCAGTGTCTGTGTATATGCATCTGTGTGTGCGAGTAAAAGATGTGGGCTTTCATCATTTACCACCTTTGCAGAACAGATTGCCCACAATCTGTTCACCTGCTGCTGTGGACTGTAGTGTGACACAGTGAATGAAAATGTATGAGTGGAACAGATGTTGCACCTAACAGGAAGTAACACTTGCAAACTAATGAGAAAGTATGTGCACCCTGTTCCTTTTCCCCTTGTTGAATGTAGGGCAAGCGGTTCTATAGTCTTATTAAAGTTTAGTTTATTTGTAATAAATCAGCAACAAAACTTCCAGATATCCATTTTCAGCATTTCTGTCTGAAATAAAGATAACGATTTCAGAAAATTCCAGTCATTACATTACAAAATGATGGAGTATCTATAAAACCTGCTCTCACTCTACCTCCCCCTCTTTCCCTCTCCCTCACGCACTCTCTCAACCCAACCGGTCGAGGCAGATGATCGCCCACCCAGAGACTGGTTCTGCTCGAGGTTTCTGCCTGTTAAAAGGGAGATTTTCCTTGCCACTGTCGCCTAGTGCTTGCTCGTGGGGGGAATTGTTGGGTCTCTGTACATAGAGTCGGTCTAGACCTGCTATATATGAACAATGAGATGTCTTTGTTATGATATGGCGCTATATAAATAAAACTGAACTGAAAACATCGATAATATCCTAAACATAGTCATCCCTACACATTACACTGCTTCTTTTAATACAATTGAAAAGGAGGCACCTCAATGAAATGATACAGTGCTTTAAATATAACTGTGTATGATGTCTCATATCAACTTGCAATTCAAAGACAATTACATAGACGATACACTGAGGAGCAGATAAGACCTGCTTTTTCATCCACTGCATGATCTACACTCGTCAGTTTTTAAATGCTAATGAATTTTGATTACATGACTGGGCAATAGATGTAATGTGTGATAGCCTCATCCCTGTGCAAACAAGTGACAGTCATTTCCAAGAATTCCCCCTAGTGAGTGTGAAAAAAATAATGACCAGCTGAGGAGGAGCAGGAGACAAGGCAGATAAATAAATATCACCTGCCTGGAGGAAAGGCAAGAGAAGTCAATCATATCGGATCATCAAAGGCTATCATCAATCAAGTCTTGACAGGAAAAAAGAAAAAAAAAGTCTCATCATTCGGATATTTAAGTAAACATGCATGTAATTCTCAAGCTACTCATATTGTGCTTGAAGTATGTCGTGACTTTTTCTTCATTAAACTCAACCCAGACGTGTAATCAAGATTCATTGATTTGTCTTTAATTATACCGATCTATCCTCTCAAAAACAGTCTCCACACAACTTTTGAATGTTTTTGTATTGCTGTTAAAGACATGATTAAATAAAGGGGCACGGTTACACAACCTAGTTTATAATCCTGATAAAATAAACATTCTCTTATTGATAATAATGTAAAGATTTAAGACAAAAAAAATCTAATAATTTCATTTTAAAATGATTTTGTGCCAATTGAACAAAACTTCAGGGCTACACTATTTATGTTGCATTTTCATTATCAAACAAATCCTAGAAAGTGACCCCAACTTTGGTGTAAAATGATGTGAAATGATTAATGACTAAAAGAATTATGAAACGTTTGTGAAATTGTATCATATAGCAGTGATCACTACAGTTGCGAGTCTTATAGGAACAGTGATAGCAGAGCAGTGACCAGTTGCCAATAAACCTGTTTCAAACCCAGGGTGAAAATGCACATGCAGAGGTTTTGCGTAAAAGTGGAATTATTTAATAATTTTACAGATTTCAGTTATCTTGGGGTTTTGGCTAATGGCTACATTTGCAGAACTGTATTGGTTTTTCCAAAGTATTTTACTGAAATGACTGTCAGTCAAAATCAAATCATCTTCCTCACGCCTGTTATTTTTTCAAATGCATACTGTAGTGACAGATGATACCTGTTTCATGTAGGCATAACACATGGTCTCTGCTACACGTTTCCCCTCATCGTAGCATGCTCGAGGACCAATTGGATTCACATGCCCCCAGTACTCCTCATTTTGCGGGTGTACCTCTGGATCTGGAACACAATCATTTTAGAAACGATTTTAAAGCTAATAGATTCAGTTTTAATTGACACACACATATTAACTGCATGTCTGTCCAAAGACATCTGCTGCGTTTTAGCACTAAACAACTCAACTGGTGCAATACACAAAAGGATCACTGACCTTCCACACTAGATTCAATGATATACTACGATTTGATTTCAGGAAAAAGCTCTCTTTCTGTCATTTCTGACTCTAATTTCTGATTGCATGGCATGAATATCTCAGTTTGTGTTTTTAGCATAATTGTTTTGCTGCTAAATTGAGAACCTTGAACAAATTATCACTTTATACTTATACAGCTGTCCATGTGTGACTGACTACAATGAAACAGAAAAAAACCCAGATGTGGCAGACAGTCCTTCTAAAATAAAAACAATGTGTCAGAAATGCAAACACTGGCCGTGTTAGTGAAAGGTTTAGCACATGATTATTAATAATAATAATAGTCTTTTCAAAACCCAAACAAAAAAGTTTCATGTGGTGATTGAATCTAAAAAATGTGTCTTGGGATGTGTGTGCTGCCGCAGTCTAATCTGCATTTTGCTGAGGGTTGCTGGATGGTTCATAAAAATAGGATTTTGCTCACACATAATGTCACTACACATCCATCGAGGTTCCCCTCTAAAGATAAAACATTTTCTCACACATTCATTGAAAAGCAGAGTCAGCACCAGCACTGTTATGTGTGAGGCAACTCTCTTACCTCCATAAACCTCGGAAGTAGAAGCCAGGAGAAGTCTGGCACCCACACGTTTGGCCAGACCTTGGAGATAAACAAACAAAGGATATTATATTTAAATTTTTTATGTATTATTTATTATCATAAGTAAAACCGAATCTCACTGTGGAAATGCAATAGGATTCAATTCAGACATGTGTTAAAATGTTAACAAAAATGTTACTAGAAAAAGTCTTAATATAAAGCCCTGTTTCTGAGACCTGTCCTACACCTATATGCACTCAATCAGTAGCATGCTCTTACTGCACTCACCAAGCATGTTAAGAGTGCCAATAGTGTTGGTCTTTAGTGTTTTGATGGGATTGTACATGTAGTTGGGAGGAGAGGCCGGAGACGCCAGGTGATAGATCTGGTCGACTGTAAAAAGCAAGAGAAACATGAATCATCTCAATTTGAAATGCACATCTGGTTCAGCAAAATGTAACAACAGTGAAACTTATTTTATTACCTGTGATCTAAACGCCCTTACTGATAGGATATTTATTTAATATTTAGGACTGAAAAAAAACACAGGGATAAATAGATTTAAGATGAAGGAGGGGATGAGTCGGGCAAAAATGGGTGTGTCTGTTACATCTAATGTCCACTACTGAGGGAAGAAAATTATATATAGACATTTGGTAACTCCGAGCACAGACATTTTAATCTGTTCTCCTGACAAACAAAGAAAACATGTAGAAGGTGACATACTCACTTGCTACTTCATACTTATTGAGTGAATTGCAATTTCTGACTACAGTAGCTCACGTAAAACCGGTCAGAATTTGACATAACCTTGTGTATATTTGGCTACAGCTTGACAATATGGGTCAGGCACAAGAACTATGTGCTTATCTTTGACAAGGTCTAACTGCTACGCATGTCTTCAAGACGTTTCCTCCCTCAACCATCTCTGACGCATTTTCTCTAGCATTCTCTCATCTTCCATTTTCAAAACCACTCCATTCCTTTCGTCTCTTTTCAAGCTGAATGTCATCATCTATTGAAGGCTTGACCTTATGACGCAAAACACTTTCACCAGCTCGCTCCATCTTCTCTCTCTACATTTCTCGTAGTAATTTATCTTCTGACAAATGCAAGGATATAACTCTGAGGACAGTCATGTAACGCCATGTGGTGGCCAGCTGATTATTATGGAGTTGGCAAGACTGCTTCCACCTCGATTGTTCTTCAGTCTAAGCCCCCAAAAATTCCACTTTCTCCTGTAACATTTACACAGTAACATCACAGACTGCCAGATGGCACTCAAAGCTGTGAGAATTTAAAATATTACAGGAAGGAACATTATTCTAACACACTGGGAGAAAAAGGTACATTATGCCATTGTGTTTACTAGTCATGGATTTTCACAGCTTGTCTTTTGGTGTCTATGTAACCATGTGCACATTTATGATTTAATGCTGCTGCTGTTGTGTCTTCAGCTAGACTGTGTTTTTCCTTTTTATTTCTTCCTTTAATGCTGCTTTTAAATACTTTGTTCAATTTTATTGGCAATTTTTTGGTTTATTCTAATTTAAATAGGTGAATATCTGTTTATACATTTGTAGCGTGGTGGGTACAACTACAACTTTAATTGTGCAATCCTGTCTTGTATAATGACACTAAAGCTAAACCTGGAACCTTGAATACATTCCTGGAAAACATAAATTCAGCTGTTCCCTGTTCTGGCACTGCACAATTTGTGTGTTAATGTTTGACTGTTTGAGCTGTGTACAGTATCGCCATTAACAAACATTATGGAATGAATGGAAAATTTACTGAGATGAATAAAGTTGTAAATATACATTATTGGAGGTGTTCGACTCAGCCTGAGGTCAGTGGGGCCTGAGGGTAATCATGCATTCAAGTGAGCAGATCACTGACGGCTTTCTGCAGTAATCTGTTTTCTTAAACATCATGTATAGGAGAAGGCCGGCTAAGAACTCAGAGTAGGAATTTAGAGAAATGTCTTTGCTTCTACAGGGTAAAGCTTGTTTCTTGACGATGTGCAGTATACAAAGCTGTGTTTCAAATTGCTTTTACATGTAAGCCTGTGCAGGACAAATACTTCAGACAGAAAGACAAAAGTAACACTGGGACAGCAGAGCAGCAGGGTGAAGAGAAAGATTAGCGATATATCCTTGCACTACAAGTAATTTAATTCCAAGCCCGACTAAAATTTACACTAAGCAGCGTCTATAATAACAAATGGTACTAAATACAATATACAGTATTATACACAGAGCACACTATAATGTAATACAATACAACACCACCACTACAGCCTCAACTCTACAGCTCACTGTCACAATCTCAACACTGTAATTTTTACTAAAGAAAAGGATTTATTGCAGTGCTCTTGTATTGGATAGTATGTGTGCACAGGTGTGCCTGTTATTGTGTCTACACATACTGAGAAACCAAAGTGAAGTGGGGGGCACACTGGGACAAACTGAACAGTAGTAGAGATCAATGAGAAATTGTGTTGTTTAAATGGCTTAATGATATATTAATTTATTAAAATATAAATTATAATCAGGTATTGATCAACCACTGATGGATGTTCAAATACACTAATAGAAATACCAGTCACTCAACAGTAAATCAGTGTGTTAGAAATCTACCTGCCACTTTTATACTTTATCAGCATTTGGCTATTGCTAATGTCCATCCCTGATTATAATTAAATTTCTAAATTCAACTATACAATTCATCCCCCCCAAATTTACTCTCCTGCTCACCCTCAATATAGAGAGGCTCCACCACATCATGATTGATGAGCTCGAAGTTTTCATGGCCAATCCAGTGCTCCACATTCCTTTTCCGCCCCGTGAAAAAGTTGTCCACCACAGTCACCTCATGGCCATCCATCATCAGCTTATCAGTCAGGTGGGAACCCACAAAACCAGCCCCACCAGTAATCTAGTGGAAGAAAACACATGTGCGATAACATCAGTTAGGGATATTTTAGAAGTAACGATTAAAAGAGCGATAAAAAAAACTGCCTTTCAGCCAAACAAAATGGGGTAAGTGGGGTAGGGTGTGTTAGCGATAAAAGAAAATTTGTTTGTGTGTTCAATTACTCTTTCCGTGGACTAAGGCAACACTGAAGTACAAATTAATACACCTTTTTAACAGCAGACAGTCAGACTTGCCATAGTAAGGAAAGCACAGGTGTTACTTGTAACATTTATGATGATTCCTCCCCATTCAAGTGTCCCAGTGAGCTAAATGGAATTCAGCCATCATTCCTTTTGTTATTTACGCCTGCACTTTTTCTACTGTAACATGTTGAAATGTCTTCTGTGAAAATGTTTTTGAAGTCATAATTGTGATCGTTACGATGAACGTTTACTTATATAACACCTGTTCGTGTCATTGCAGTGATACAGTGCAATTCAAAATGCTTTATAAGTGACATACTACAAGTGAAGCTAATAACACTATACAAATATAAACAGTAGCATGCATTGCACACAAAGAAAAATTATAAAACAGGTACACTATTTAAAAAGGAAGTTCTGGGTCTTATTTTATCTTATATTTGGCCATCCTCCCTTTTGGTTATGATGAAATGATAGGCCAACTCACCAAATTAATTGAAAAAATCTGGGAATACAGTGATGTCCCTACAGCACAATGCAATCTGACAGTAGGCAGTATGCAGGACATACAGAGTGATTATGTAGTAGACTGTACATTTGTATGCGATTTCGAACACAACCTATGTTCAACTAAGTTTAGCGATTTAGCATCCTATCCATCGACTAGATGTTGAGATATTTCAGTTTGAACTAAAGTGGCAGACAGGCACACTAACCAGCATTGCCATCCATAGACCCACATTGCTAATGAAGCTAAAAATAAGACTCGGGTCGTGTCAAATTGCGTGACAACAGCTGCAAGTGTCTTAGAGGACATTGAGGGACGTTTATGCCCAGAATTGACCCTCTCAGGCAGTACCTTCATTTTAATGTGTTCCACATGCTCCATTAATCAAATTCTTATGTTTAATTTTAAGAGAGATTCACTCAGTTGGGATATGCATATTAGTCCATGGAAAAGTGCTGCCAAAGTGGCACAAGTCAGGGCTATGACCTCAGCATTATGGTTATTGTAAATTTGATTTTCATTTTACATTATGTGTTTGTCACATACCAAAATTCTCTTCCGATCCTTTTCTGACAGGAATTTCACAGGTGGATATTTCTGAGAAAAACTGGGAGAAAGAAGACAAACTCCTTAGTGATGAACATCTGGAAGAAAAATGTAAACATGAAAAGGTGGCAAAACAGAACAATATCTACAGTATGAGCTTAATGTAAATCCAGTTCTTGAATAATAAATAAATGGGCTTTCACTGCATTTATCTGAAATCTCTGCTGTTGGAAAATGAACCATAGAGTAAGTGAATTGATTTGCCTGAGGAAATATTCCTTTCTGGTTAGCAGATATTTTTAATGAATAAAAGGTTGGCAATATGTGGGTGGCTTTTAATCACAACTTTTTTAACTATATTTTAAGATTTCCTTCGTTTTAACTACAATAAAAATAACACATTAATGATTTGGACTGATCGATGATTTAAAGATGTTACCGCAGGACAAGGGCTCAGCAATTGCTTTTGAGAGCACAATGACATCACACCTGAGAGAAACGCTGGCCAAACCTATGAAAATAACCACTGGCAGAACAATTTTGCATCATCCGTAGCTGCAACCTAAAATAATATCAGGGGCTTCATTCACCAATAGGCCACTGTTGATGCAATTTTTCTACACGATTCACCTGCAGCACTCCACAGTATATTTTTGCGAGGATCACATGGAGATACAGTATGTTGGTTTTAAAGGGTCTTATAATCCTGTGGCATATTGCAGGTTTATGGAAAGCAGCAAGCAGTGGGGACATGGCGCTCATACAGGTGCAATCACCTCAACAAGTGGCTTTATAATCAGCCTCATTAGCATTCAAGACATCAAATGTGAAATAATTAACCTCTAAAAGCAGAATTGATGTGCCGTGAGGAGCTGCAAAGAAAAAGTCAATATTGGCTTCATTCATGGACAGCTGACTATGCAGACGGCATGTGATCACATGCACCAAGAAACGTCTTATATTACAGTGTGTTTTCTTGTATCCATTTTCAAACATCTGGTAGCTGGGGAGGAACCCTAATGCAAATAAGCACACACTGCTGTTCTTCCATGGACGTCAAACTGGTCTAACTGGTCACACTGATGCGTGTTTGTTTAATCAGCCTTTATTGTTTTTTCTTCTAGTTCTAGTTTTGATTTAAATGAAAATTAAGATTGTTTTGGGGAAAACAAAAATGGTAATTACAACATACACACTGTATAATATTGGGTCATAATTTTAGTAAATAGCCCATAAACCTTGTATAGTGAGAAAAGAAACTATCTGCTGTCACTTTCCTCTTACAAATTCTGAGCACGTGTGTATGGGTGTACACATTTGTGCATTAAAAAAAAGGCATACACACCTTTGTTCCAGATCACGAATCTTCTCTCTGAGAGGAGCCACAGCCTAAAATGAAATGAGAAGTGAGGGATACGAGAGATGAAAGCATAATGTTAATATAAGGGTACGGTTAAGGTTATTTTCATGTCATGTTTCAGCATGTATGCATTTAATGGGGTAAAATGCCTCTAAAATCTGAATAATATCATGCTAAAATTACATATCTACGTCACAGAATCCTGTGGTCAATGCGTTTACTTTCACACAACAAACAAACCAAATCAGAGTCTGCTTCACAGCCCTGGTGCAGACTCAACAACTGAACCAAGACCCAGCTTTTGAAGTGGTCTCGGTTCAGTTGTTGAGTCTGCACCAGGGTTCAATTGACAGCTTTCACACCAAACCAAATGACTACTAACTGGTTAGGTGTGAAAGCACCCCCAAATGTTCTTTTCCACATACTATTTGAGGCTGAGGGAAGTAAAGTTCTGTTTCACATTTACAGGAACATTCAACTATGAACAATTATAAAAATATGTTGAAACAGAAATAACGAGCAACATGCATTAAGTCAGGGGTAGGGGTTGATGATCAACATTTATATTATGGAGGTCAAGTCAACATCATCTCCATCACCATCTGCCAGTCACATGTGCTTCAACTGTGAGAAATCTGTCAGTCAATAAAGACATCCAGTGTTCTCAGGAACAGAAAGAAAAAAAAGACATTTACACATTTATCTCAAGACTACTGTGGGCAACTGTCAGTTTACCTAATTATATTGTTAGCCATAACAGACAATTTCTTAACTCTTAGTTTGGGCAGTAGCAGAATTAGTGTAGCATCAAAAAAGCCTTATTTATTGTAACCTTAATCAGTTCATGGCCCAATAAGGTTTGTAGCATTTAAATTTCAGGGATAATTCACATTCAATATATAAGTGAAGCATTGTCCTTATAGGTAATAAAGATATTTGTCTTTTGTGTGTTTATTTTGATATAAATGAGAACATGGGCCTATTTTACTTCTGAGTTTACTCCAAGTGTTAGTCAATGTATTAAAAGACATCTCTCAGTCTCATCGGTGGTAGTTTTTTCAATGTTAAGGTGTTCCAAAATACTGAAGTGTGTTCAGGAGTATTTACTTTATTCTCACAAAAGGGAAAAGTTAGAAGTTTATGGAACAACTTTGACATTATTAGCAGTGGCCTGTGTGCAGTGTGCTTTCTTAAAGGTGTGTTGGCAGTGTGAAAATCTTTTTATACCTTTTAATCAGGTATAAAAAGATGTGAAGTCAAATTTTTCACAGCATATAAATAGGCCATCTTAAAAATTCTGCTATTTGTCAGGGTAGGGATTGGTGTGGGTTAGGCTAAAACTGACTAAAGCAGCAGAGTCAGAGCAGGCTGCACAAGATTTTTTTGGCTCAACCAAAGATTAAGCTAATGCATGTAGAGGTTGTGAATTAATGTAAATCAATCGGTTATCCGCATATGTATGTCTTTACAAGGGTGTAGAGAAAAGGGCAAGAGAAATACTAGTTGATAACATACAGCAGAGTTCCTTGGACCTGTAAAAGACAACATGTTAAGAGGGTGAAGAACTGCTTTCTGAGTGGAACTCACTTCATCAATTCTCTGCTCAATCTTCATTTCTCCGTGTTCTTGTATTGATCTATGATGAGAGAAAGCGACAAGGAGAGGGCGGATGAGATTTGAATTTGAATTTATTGAAAGGATAGGCCCTTGAGATCAACTTAAGTTTATAAGTACTTTCCAAATAAAAGGATAAACAGGTTTCAAATATGAAGAAAAAATAAAACACATTTGAAAATTAACTTCATATAATATAACTTCATATAAAAAGGTCAAGTGTTGAAAGGTGTGGATACCATGGAGTATGGCAAATATTTGACTTAGGTAATAAAGAAGTACGTAAACTTAGTTAGGTAATAGAGAAACAAATTACTATACCTCATGTTCGTATATGTTCCCCAGACCGCTGGAGGAGAGAAAGAGAAAACTTGTCACAAAAATGGCAGCATCATGAATGCAATCGTTTTTCATTGAGCTGTAAATGAATATTTTTATACATATCCATACAGAATATGACTATTTTCAAATGGATTAGTATGAAGATCCAAACAGGTAATAGCCAAATCAATAAATCCTTTTAATCATCAGAGCCTTAGTCTCATCCTTAGCATTGGTCTCTGCTTTTAACCTTGTTCTTGACCATATCCAATATTATATAGTATATATTTACAAAAAAAAAAAAAAAAAAACAAAGCTACCAAAGCTCAATTAAAGTGATTTTCTCAGGGACCCCCAGGCAAGGCTCAAAGTGTTCCAATATCTGTTTAATATTTGATTCTGTGCCGTAACATCACTGCTTTTATTGACAACCCACAATAACAAATATATAGAAGCATCAATTGAGAAAAAGGTGGACCATAATGTCAACCACTAAGCTGGTGTAGAGTACAGGTGTCACAGATTGCTGAAATGGAGACAAGGTTAGTGGAAATGTGCCCAGGGTAAGATAATAATGAACATAATTTATAACTTTACAGATGGAAGAATTGGAGTAGAAAGCCAAAAACAGAATGGTCCAAAGAGCACAACTAAGAGAGGCTGGGAGACACGGAGTGTTTTTCTTACTCCCTATAAAATAGACACTGAATAGTTTACACTATTGTGAGCAGTATAGTGAGAATTCAGACACTTTTGAATCATCACCGACAGTGAATGTTTGGTATTATGTCTTGATAAATGACTTAAACAATTAGCAATATTGTTGACTAACTTTCTGGTGAAGGATAGATTGATTAATCAACTTGCCTCAACTAAATACTATCACTTTAACTTTCTGGAAACAGAAATTCCCTCTACCACTTCATCACATAAAACTGTCTCACTAATGAAAATGGGAGACCAGCCCAGAAACCCTCATGAAATACATCCCATTTTTTCAAACTATATCCAACAAGTCTCACAATGTACAATGTGGGGGCTTGGCCACCAAACAGTATGTTGAGTGGTGAGTAGTTTCCAGTTTGGTTGGCATGTGTCACAAATAAACAGTCACATGAATTATGACAGTTCAACAAGTGTACTGACTGAAAATTAGTGTACTTACAGGCAATGTAGGCGATCAAAGCGAGGGCAAAAAGTAGCTTCATCATTCTTCGGTTTAATCCTGATATCAGCCAGATGACCCGCTTCATCATCCGCTCAATGCAACAGAACCAGGAAACCTAAGAGCCACACGTTTAAGTCCAGCTATAGCATTTTGAGTCACAATTGTTCATGTCCTCGGGTGGAGTTCTGTCTTCGGCATGTCTTTTTTTTTTTTTTTATTAGGCAGGCTGTCAATAACTTGGTACCCCTAATATGCATCAAATGCTTGACAGGACATGCAAGCTAGCTGCTCCTGCTACGTCAACACCAAGCAGGAGCAGTTTACGTGGCTAGCAGGGTCCACACAGGTAACTGTAGCTAACAGTATCGGGTATCAATGTGGAGTGTCAACATTCACAACTACATATACACTCATTTATCAGCGCCATTTGTCCCCCGACTAAGCAAACAGTTATTTTAGCTGCAACAAATGCTCATTTCTTACGTAAACGGATATCTTAAAGAAGCATTTACAAACAGCGGAAACGCCTCGGTATCAAGTAACACCGAGAAACCAAATGGTTAGCCGTTAGCACCGCGTTAGCAATTAGCTACGGCTAGCTGGCAAGCTACTAAACTGACAGCGTATCTTCCTTCCGTTGATAGCTGCCGCTAAAAAAACGGCAAACGCGAGAACCGAGTACCGAGAAAATATAACAGCTGTTCATTTTAACGCTGCACTACTGCACACATGTCGGAGTTTGCGCCTCTCAGCTGGGCCGAGGACTAGAGGATGAGCGAGTAGTCATTGCTCGATTTAGCAGCCTGACTTTTCCTGCAGAATGTGTGACGTTCATTTGACTCGGCAAGCCTCTAATAATAATTCTCGTTTTGTTTTATTAGTATGAGCATACTAAAACCGTTGCCATTAGGAGGTTAACAGAATAGTATAATATTGTACGACATTTGTATCCTTCTTTCTGACGGCGTAGCATAATCACTTATTTTCAACACTGACACAATGGCTCATTTATTCCATCGCACGAAACTTTCCACAGTGCAGTAAACTAACCCTGCTGTAAACCTTGCTGATTCCCCCCATTTCAACCACTGTAACCTGTTTGGCGCTGTGAACCTTTTGTGTGGTAAATTGTTGTATTTGCATTTGCTAAATGTGTACTGTATGTTTTTAAGCTGCAGTTATTATTTATAGTAAGACAACCGGACCGGTGAATGGAGCATGGGGGTATTTACGGGATGGTAATGAGAGTTGAGTGTCTTTCTCTGAGATCGGCGGTTGCCCCACTACTCGAACGTTTTAGTGTCAGTCTTTATATACAGTATGTTTATATATAAAAATCACATTTCTCCTATACATGTATTGTGTCAGCCAGCTTCTATTGATACAAGTCTATTTTATTTATTAGCTCAATTTATTTAATTCCCCCTAATAAAATAATGCTATAGGCTGACAGTCTTCACAAAAATGGCACACTTCACCTTTTTAGAGCCAATGGTGGTGTGGCTCAGAGGTTTTTCTCCAGTTCCTCCAGCAGAGGGCCTGCAGTGTTTACAGAAACCTGGTGATGAGCTCTCTTAAAAAAACAAAAACCCAAAACATTTGGACAAACAAGCATTGTGAAGGTGTCACTTTGGGCTCTGGGTAACTGTCACAGAATTTCTCCATTTTCAGAATTTGCAAACAATCAATTCAACCAATTTGCCAATTAAAGGTACAATTAAAACACACACACACACACACACACACACACACACACGCCCTGTGGCCCCTGTCATCCCTATGTCTCGTGACGTAAAAGTAGCCTTTAAAAGATGCTGGTTGGCGGAGCAGCGCGCTCTTTACGCAGCACTGTTCATCCCGCCGAGGTCCTCACTTTGATTGCGATCCATCCAAACATGCACAATAACAGTTGAGTTGGGAAAGTAATGCCTTGTTCGCCGATGAATCATGGCAGCTTTGCTAAAAATATGAAGGCGTCAAAAGAAGCTGGCGCTCACACTGAAGCGGGTCTCAGGTACCAAAGGACAAAGCAGCATGAAGGGAGACTTAAGAAGGGAGCCGCTGTTCACAAACTTTCCAGGTGGGCAAAGTGACCAACTACCAGAATCTGCTCCAGAGTGAATGGACGGCAGGATGATTTCTGGTGAGGCTGGTCTGAATTACAGCTTCAACCCGAGCGATGCCAGCGGGCCGGCGGACTCTCCGGCCGGCAGCGGGAAGCTCTCCCCGCCGGGCTTCGCAGCGCTGTCCGTGGTGTTGGGCGTCATCATGACCTTTGGCTTCCTCAACAACTTCACTGTCCTGCTCCTGTTCTGCAAGTTCAAGACGCTGCGGACGCCGGTGAACATGCTGCTGCTGAACATCAGCGTCAGCGACATGCTGGTGTGCGTGTTCGGGACCCCGCTCAGCTTCGCCTCCAGTGTCCGCGGCAGGTGGCTGCTGGGGCGCAGCGGCTGCAGCTGGTACGGCTTCATCAACTCCTGCTTCGGTGAGATGCTGCCGTTAGAGAAAGGGCCGTGCGAATGTTCTTTTCTTCTGGATCATTTAAAGGTGGCTTTTTTGGTGTGATGTGTGTGACTTTTTTTTTTTTTTTTTTTTTTTTAAAGAAACCAGCTTAGAGCGGAAAGAAATCGGCTGTTTTCTGAAACATTATACCCAGATATTAAAGGGATCGCTGCCTCTGCAGGAATAGTCAGGCACATTTCTTAACATCGTCAATCCTATTCAGGTGCTCCTACATCAGTGCCTGTGAGGAGCGATGGGGATGGATGCTTTAATGCTTCAGCATTGCAGTCCCCCTCTACACCACCTGTTTAGAGACTTTACTGAGGTGGTTCACAGGAATTAATGTGATTTCTGATAGTTGCTTCTTTGTTGGAAGGGACCGTGTGTGTGTTGTCAGAGCACTGTTCAAACAGAATAGCCTACATTTAAGGTTGTTAATGCTGGCAAAGTTAAAGTGACGGCTGAACCGGCATACACACAGCATAAATACTCTTGATGTCATCCCCTAGATTCATTTGAGTTGTGACAACAGAGAAGGGTATTTTATAGTTGAAAAATCGACTTGTCAGTGCTCTCTAGGACAAACTTCAATCTAATTTGGTGTGTCTGCATTTTCTTGTTACTTAATGGCCAACATATACGCCGATATATCTGCGGCATTATCGGCCGGGCTGATTTATCAGTCTAGCTCTACTTTGTATTCCAACATTTCCCAGCGAAATGCAAAATCATCCACAGAAAAAGGATTGCAGTCTGATTTGTATATTACTGACTCACACTGTAAAAGTCCTATTCCATATGTGAATTAACCCCTTGCCAACAACCATGTTTTCAGGATTTACTGAAAGACCTGACTGAATTTGTCACACAGAAGAAAAATTAAGCATTTTGTTTTGTTTCCAAGGGAGCAACCATGACTTGGCAGTACATTCTGCAAATATTTCCCCTACAAAGACCAGAATAACACAATAGCCTAGATAATATCTAAACACTTAACAGGGAGATATAAGATAAGATAAGATAAACCTTTATTAGTCCCTCAGTGGGGAAATTGTAGTGTTACAGTGGCAAAGGTGATAGTGCAAAAAAGACAGAAATTACATTATTGCACATATGAATTTTGGCATTGCACATTGTATTAATTTATCAGTTCTCAGTTCTGGATGTGTGGGCTATGGTGAGCAGTGCTGGTTGTAAGATTGTAAAGTCTGACCACAGCAGGAAGGAAGGACCTGCGGTATCTCTCCATCACACATTGCAGCTGCTTCTATATGTCACTGCCGAGTTAAGAAGAGGCTCGTAATGGATGACATTCATACTGCAAAAAGCAGTGAAGACATAGGCAGCTCTTCTGTCGTGTTTTCTGTAAATCACCTTTTCTGTCTATTTACCTTTGGTAAAAAAGAATGCCATGATGCAGGATGACTCATATCATGTTTATTCAATCGATTTACAAAAGTTGTTAACTGTAGCTTTGAAGATGTTTTCTGAGTGATAAGTAAAGTACAAAAATGTAAAAACCTCTATTGAGACAAGGTGAGACACTGCATCGATGGCATGACGTGAGAGCATTTCTCTAATTTCAACAGACCGACCGAATAGTTGTCAGTTTTTTTAGCCACGCTAGTGACGTGACTCTAGAGACCTGTCTGTCTGTCAGTCCACCACTTTGGTCCAAACTGAAATATCTCAACAACTATTGGATAGATCACCATGAATCTTTGTACAAACAGTCACGTTACATAAAGGATGAATTCTACTGACTGTATCTACTAATCCCCTGACTTTTCCTCTAGTGCCACCATGAGGTTGACAATTGTGGTTTTTAGTGAAATATCTCAACTTTTGAATGGATTGCCATGAAATTTTGTACGTTCATGTTCCCCTGAGGATGAATTGTAATAACTTTGGTGAGCCATACATATTTTGTTTTTTAATCATGGTCTCTTGCAATTTGTCTCTGCTCTATGTTACAGTAAGTTATGTTTTGTTTCTGCTTGATGTGAGCCAGATGACTTGCCCACTCTCACTCCTCTACCTCTCCGTCTTTCTCAGGTATTGTGTCGCTGATCTCTCTGGTGATCCTCTCGTACGACCGCTACAGCACTCTGACTGTATATAACAAGCGTGGGCCAAACTACCGCAAGCCCCTGCTGGCTGTTGGGGGCTCTTGGCTGTACTCCTTGTTCTGGACAGTGCCCCCTCTGTTGGGCTGGAGCAGCTATAGCATAGAGGGGGCAGGAACCAGCTGCTCTGTGTCCTGGACGCTTCAGACAGCCCAGTCGCACGCCTACATCATCTGCCTCTTCACTTTCTGCCTGGCTATACCTATCCTGGTGATGATCTACTGCTATGGCAGGCTGTTATGGGCAGTCAAACAGGTAGATAGACATCAAAGTGTGTGTGCAGGTTTGTGTGTGTAAATCTTCCTTTTGAGTAGCAAGCACTGTAGGCTAAAAATGTTTGTGGTTTGCTTTTTCACAAAGAACTGTGGGTGGATAGCTTTAATTCATGTCGAGTATAACTGACTCCAATGGGGTCCAGTTTCTAAGGTGAAAAAAGTTTCAAAACATCCCTGGAAACCTTTCAAACCAAAAATATTCACAAAATGTATGCTCAATCAGTAGCCCCATTAAAAAGGGACACATGCACTAATAAATGCAATCACTGAATTGCAGTGGCCAGTGGAGGGGCAGGGTAATGGAGTTAGAAGACTCCACTTCTGTTTATCGAAGCAGAATTATAAAACATAATCTTCAGTATGTTTCACATAGCCTTCAACCTTTAACAGAGCTCTATGGGTCTAAAAAGCTAAGTCTGATGCCTGCACTCTTCTGCTGTGACTGCACACCAACATTAACATATAGTATCGAGTGGCCTTACAGGATACACATGAGCAGTCACGATCGCCTCTTTACCAACCTCTGCAGACCCACTGGCAATAGTACCACTGTGGTCCAGGTCCTCACATTCTTAAGCCGGGGTATTGATGCATGTGTACTCTCCCATCTGGCCCTAATTGTACAAATGCATTTTGAGCAATGTTTCTGGTCTTCTTAGCACCAGGAAATAGCCAGAAGGAAAAAGCAAAGTCTCCCTGTCCTCTGCCGGGACCACAGAAATAGCTCCTCTCTGGACAAGCTCTCGCATTTTGTCAGAGGGAGCATCCACACCCTCCTGGAATAGCATGTGTGTCTCTTGCACCACAGTGAAAGAAAGACAAAATTGACTAGTACCCCAGGCATGCAGTAGGGTTTGTTCCCTACATTCGGTTTGACTGCATAGCTGACAACACGCCTAATAAATGCTGTCATGGCGCATGCAGCAAGCTCTAGTTGAAAAGCTAGAATACATCTGAAAAACTCCACGGGCATCTCTGACAATCAAATGTTCCATTGGGAAGTTTGAGGGAATGGAGAATGGTTCCCATCATATTAAAATCCTGGGATTATCCACATCCATCTGACATTTCAGAAACAGAAGTAAGGGACAGTGACAGATGTTGTGACATCAATTTAATTTACAGCACAGCTACAATGTAGTTTGGTTGAAAAAATCTCTGTCTAAATACATCAGCAGTAAATGTCAGGTTTGGATGACAGTCCATAAATCCAGGAGAGAGTTATAGCTACTGTAACTCGCGCCTTTTCTTCACTCTAAGCTAACAGACCAGTGCAGTTAGAAGACAAGTTGTGTTTGTGTGTTTCAATATTACGGGGTGATCTGCTGTTTTTCTCTGCACATTTATCCAACTTCGATTAAAAGCAAAGAAACTTAACTCCTTCACTTCACATGGGATTGTGAAAAATCTGTCAGCAAAATAAAGGAATTCATCAGATGAAGTTTTGTTTGGTGAGGCAGGATAAGAGAAAATGGTTTTTACTCCAAAGTGACTGCTATAAATATTCAATTGTTCATTATCTGATTTGTAATGCATACAATTTAATGTAGACCTGAGAATCACCTAAAGAGTAGTGGTAGGACCCTGCAGAGGCCGCTGCTTCTGCACAGTGAAACGTTTCAGAGGGGGTTGTTACTTTGCTGGCACAAATCCCTACTCTGCTTCTGCAGCATGACATCTTTCAAATAAATGAAATTAAAGTAGTAGCATGCTTTACTTTCCCAGAAAATAACTGCACTGAACACAACAATCTGATTTTTATCTCAACAATGTAAGTTGACCCACCTCAAGCTCCTGGGACAGTAAGAGGCTATAGAGCTGGACTTTTAGATGTCGTTTCACAAATGCCTGTAATGGCCATTAAAGTATATAGTACATAGCAGTGACTGGTACACTGAGTTTTGGGGAGAGACCCTACTTGCTGTAAGTAAGTTTAATCCTTTGCACTCCCAGTGATTTAGTGAGATTTCCTGAGAGCAGAGGGGGTTAGCAGGGCAGGGGATTATAACAGCATTACACCTCAGAAAAATCAACTGCTGTGACAAAGCCTAAAGCCACTCAAACATCTTCTAGTTTCTTAAATTGTTTTAATCCAATGTCTTTGTGAAGCGCTTTGGACCTCAGTGTTTGAGTTGATGTACAAATAAAGATTAGTGGAAGATAATTGAACAGCGCACAAACACAGAGAGACAACAAACAACCTCTGGACCCTAAGAAGGAGGAGGAAATGTTGCAGGACTCTTGGCACTGCTGTCGAACTCCACAGGAGCACGTCTCATGTCCCAGGGATGTTCCTTTAGTCAGAATCTTGGGTTTCCTCCAGTGGTCAGTGTTATCTTTTGACTGCTGGATGGCTCTTTCCTCTGTGTGGTTCACATTAGCTGAATTTGTTTCAGTTCAGATTTACTAACTTGGTTCAGTCACACTTTGAACCACCTGCTCAGTCATAAATTAACTGAGAAACTAACATCCTTATTCAGAAATCTTCTACAACTGACCTAATAAGCTCACGTCACATTGGCTCACAGAGTGTATTTGATTTCGTACAATTAGCACTAAACCTTTTAATAAAGCAGGTACCCACATGTTGGTGGTCATACAGAGATACAGTGGGATCTGTATGGACAGGAAATCCTCGTCTTAGAGGTGGGGAATCCACTACACACTACACACTCTTCCTGCCATCACTTGTCTACTAACTTTGTGTTTTGAGCTCCTCATCAATAATGAGCAGGAGGCAGTGGGCATCCCTTAACAGTAATGTACAACAAAATATAATACCCAAAAGACATTTGAATCCAGAGAATGGCTCCAATGTCTTTAAATGAAAATATATTGTCAGACCATAGTAGAGGCCTGCTCTACAGGCTTGATTATCACATAGCTGTATAAAGCCTGTGAAATTCTTAATAAGCAAAGGTTCAAGCTCATTGAATTGTAGATCTAGCAAAACTTTAGGCTTTTGTGAGCATACAAACTCAGGCCTTCCCTTAACAAATCTCCATCCACCTCCAAAATTACAAGACGCTGAAAATGCTGAGTTGTACAATGACACTTTGATACAGTGGGGGAAAATAATCAGTGAAAGGTTGAGACGGTGTAAACTGGATGTGCGTCAGTCACCAAACACCCACATTTTAACAGAATTATGATTACAAACTGATTACTGTCATAGGTGTGCGAAGTACCGGAGGCAGGGTGTCAACAGGAAATCAGGTGTCGGCCAGGCCGCCAACCGGGAACAAGGAACAGGAGTTAAGTCCAAGTCTGGTAACAAGGTGGCAGGGGAAAAACAGGAACACAGATACTAAACACAGGGCAAACAGGAAATTCGTAGAAAACAGTGACGTAAACAGGATGTCTCAACAAAGGAAAGGAATCAGTTTGTGTGTATACATATATACACACATATATGTGTATATATATATATACACACACATATATATGTATATATATATATATACACACATATATATGTGTATATATATGTGTATATACATATACATATATGTATATACATATATATATATACACACATATGTATATACATATACATATGCATATATATATATACATACATACATGTATATGCATATAC
>JAVQJF010067336.1:0-18602 GCA_036023855.1 Gadopsis marmoratus | reverse complement strand
AAGGGTCGCAGGGGGGGGCTGGAGCCTATCCCAGCTAACATTTGGGCGAGAGGCAGGGAAACACCCTGGACTGGTCGCCAGTCAATCGCAGGGCAGACAAACAGACATTTAGGGGACATCCACACCACACCGGTTATCTTAGCCGAGCATAAAGATCGATGGTGCTGGTACAGTAGGTGCAGTTTGTTATCTTCGGATAGACATGAATGTTGTCCAAACGCGAGCAGCCGTACAAGAACTTTGTCTAAATAAAGTAGTATAAAAGTGGCAACATGTTTATTTAAATCAGGAACGATCTGATGAGGGAATGAGTAAAGAAGTTTAAGAATGTGACACATTCCACGCTAGCTTTCAGTACTTGACAGTTTTCGATACTTCGATGCTGTGGGCTAATTTCAGTGGGTACCAGAAAGGGTGTTGAGGTTCAGCACCCAGCCCTGCAAGTATCTGATGGTGGATTTCCAGTTGGAATTAAAGCATCTAACAAAAGTCAGCCTGAATGTTTCTACAGAGAGTTTCCTCTCCTTTTCTCCCCGTTAGCTATAAATGCCTGTGTGACTCTGGCTGGAGCGGTAAAAACTGCGACATCAACAACAACGAGTGTGAATCCAACCCATGCATGAACGGAGGCACCTGCAAGGACATGACAAGCGCATACGTTTGCACCTGTCGAATGGGCTTCACTGGTCAGTATTTGTGTCTTGCGGAGGATGTTTTGGCTCGTATAGTTTCCCCGTTTATACTTCCCCTCCACAACATTTGACCGTTGACCTTGCAACTTAGAACGGTAAGTGTGTGTAATATATATATATACTGTCCGCTCCAACCGCAGGCCCAAACTGCCAGACCAACATCAATGAATGTGCCTCCAACCCTTGCCTCAACCAGGGGACGTGCATTGACGACGTCGCAGGCTACAAGTGCAACTGCATCCTGCCGTACACGGGTAGGAAAATATTATTGAAAATACTTGATACGTGTGGGCCTGGTGTTGTGGCATTTCCTTGCCGCGGGGGAAACTGTTTCCACAGCCTGTGTGCTTTAGGTTATTGGGCTAAGAGGAAAAAAACGTGCGACAGATGAAATAACTTTACCGGTAAAGTTCAACAGCAAGACTTCCTCAGGGCTCAAAGACACTAAACCTCTCACTTACTCGGCTCCTCTGTCATACTCAAGCGTCCCTGATAAGAGAGCTGGAAAATATTTTCATGTCATCTCACTTATTATTTGACAAAAGCAACAATGATGGAAAGGCTAAGGGCAAATATTCTTGTATTTGTCGAGTCGTCTTTTTGGAAAAATCCACAGGACTTTGAATAATAAAAGGCTTATGCTTGTGCCGGGGTGGGAACGGGGTGCTTGACACATTTCCTGTTTGCCTGCTTCCTGTCTCACAGAACAGCAAATGGCTTCACAATGGCCGGAAACTGGAGCCGGCTTCCTGTACGAGCAGTGTGTTATGGAAACAGATAGGGAAATGTCTCCGCAGGCCTGTAGTACTGACAGAACCTGGCTAAAATCTTCTGATAGCACTGATTGAAAGATGATTCTGGGTCCATTTGGGTTGGGTTATCTCCAAGTTCATGACTCCTACATGATATCCCACAGTGAACGTTAATTACGTTAAACACAGTTTGTAGTTAATTTTAATTAAAGGTGTGTGCTTTAATCGAATTGTTGTTGTGTCTGTGTTACAGGAGAGAACTGCGAGACCTTGATGGCCCCATGCAGCTCCAAGCCCTGTAAGCATGGGGGGATGTGTCAGGAGTCGGAGGACTATCAGAGCTTCTCCTGCATCTGTCCTGAAGGATGGCAAGGTGAACATTAATGTCTGTACGCCTGTTTGTCCTACAGGGACTAATTATTTATTTATATTTATAATTATGTTAGTTTGTCCAATTACTTTGGAGCCTCTGAAAATGGGGGACTTTGTATAAAAATGGCTGTAATTCCTAAACGGTTCATGTGATATTTTTGTCGAACCCCTTGAATTACAGCGGAAAGTCTACTCTTCAATCGCATCTTGATTGCTTCGTTTCAAATCCATTGTGATGGTGCACAGAGGCAAAAGTACAAAACTTGTGTCACTGTCCAAATACTTATGGACCTGACTGTATGTGCTTTATATTCCCAACAGAGAAAAAACAATTTTGGAGTACAGAACTCCAGTTTCTAAATCTTTCATTCAAAATGTAAATTTCTGTTTCAGATATTTGTTCATTTATTTCAGTATTTTTTTTCAAGCACTCACTTGAATAAATGCTGGAATAAATTAAAAACATTTTTAACATTTCGTGCGACACACCCTTTTCTCTTTTTGGATACTTTCACATTTTGTCTGGGTTTGACTGAATTATACTGCTGTGCAGAGCATATGAACTTTTCTCGTATGTATGTATATGGATGCATGTGTATTTATATGGCTTAGAATATGAATATAATTGCTAAACATTTAGCTTGACACAACTCACTCATTAGAACCATTTACTTACTTAGGCTCTGACTTACATACTTGCTGTTTCTCACTCCTCAGAATCAATTAAGTGTTGTCTTACCTTACCCTGTTACCCATACAGTATTCCATTTATTTTTATTTTTATTATAACAGTATGTACTTGTTTTGTGCCACCATTCAAAGAAGAGGTGAAATTTACTTTGTCTTCCACTTTCCACCCCTCCAAGGCCAAACGTGTGAGGTGGACATCAAAGAGTGTGTGAAGAATCCCTGCCGCAATGGCGCAGCCTGCCAGAACACTTTGGGCAGTTACCGCTGTGGCTGCAAACCGGGCTTCACTGGACGCAACTGCGAAACCAATGTCGACGACTGCAAGCCCAGTACGTTTACTTCTTGTGCTTAATTAATACACTGTGGACAAACCAAAAGCTGCACATAGCAAAGACCTCAAGTTGAATGCTTTTCCGTCATGCCTCCTCCCACAGACCCCTGCAGCAATGGAGGCCTCTGTAAGGACGAGGTGAACGGCTTCCTGTGCACCTGCCTGCCTGGCTTTCGGGGCACAACGTGCGAGGAGGACATCAACGAGTGTGAGAGCAACCCGTGTAAGAACGGAGCCAACTGCACCGACTGTGTCAACAGCTACACCTGCACCTGCCCTCCCGGTTTCAGTGGAATCCACTGCGAAAATAACACCCCCGACTGCACTGAGAGGTACAGAGCTCGCAGATCACAAAGTGTTTATTTATTTATTTCAATTTATATTATTGTATTATAGTCAGCTGAACACTGGTCATTGTGTGTATTTACACAGCTTGGCCATTTGTTCAGATCAACAGGTTCACTTTCATTCACTACATGTAGACCCCTTTTTATTGCCCACCACTGCCCCCTCTGGTGGAGTATTGATGTACATCAGCTGACTTCAACATCTCTTACATGGCAGATGTCATGTACCCTAAGTGAGCATGTAACTGTAGAGTTGTTTGTTAAAGACTGGTTTCCCACAACATTGTCAATGCAGATCCCAGGTAGGAAAACATGTATGTTCAAATATGAAGTATTGCATTTCTGGAAAAGTAAATGTATTTTTTCTTATTTAACTTTCTGTGAACCAATCAGATTTGAATGTGCCTGTAGCTCAGGTGATGAGAGTTTTATTTATTTGCTCTCTTCTTCCTAAAAAAAAAGCTGCAGAATACTTTCACTTTGATGAATTTCACACAGCGTTTGTATATTTATTTATTTATTTATTTATTTATTTTTTGTATCTGCAGCTCCTGCTTCAATGGTGGCAGCTGTGTGGACGGCATCAACACCTTCACATGTTTATGCCCGCCGGGCTTCACCGGGAGCTACTGCCAGCATGACATCAACGAGTGTGACTCCAAGCCCTGTCTGAACGGCGGTACCTGCCAGGACAGCTACGGCACCTACAAGTGTACCTGCCCACATGGATACACCGGACTCAACTGTCAGGTACAAGGATGGAGAGGGGTTTATATGCAGGTCAAAAGATGCCTATTTGTTTAGGTAAAAAATTACAGAAATTATTGGTTGTAGATGTCTTGGACACTTATTGTATAGCTGTTGCTTCTATAGCTTTTGATTCCTATATTCCACTGTGTAGTTAGGATCTGCGTAACACTGACATACCGTATAAACAGTTAAATGCAAAAATTACTTTTCAGCCAAGTTTAGCTCTGTGTAAACCTAGACTTTTATACTTCCTTTGACCTGCAAATCACCAAATCAAAGATTACCGCGATATTTAAGTTGGTAAAAGTGATTTCAGGTTGATGCTGTGTGTTTGCGCCTTTCAGAACTTGGTTCGTTGGTGCAACTCGTCACCCTGTAAGAACGGGGGAACCTGCTGGCAGAGGGGAACCACCTACAGCTGCGAGTGTGAGACCGGCTGGACGGGACTTTATTGTGACGTCCCAAGTGTCTCCTGTGAGGTGGCAGCCAAACAGAGAGGTAGGATGGGAGGTTCCCTGGGTTTTTAAAATCCTGTGCGTTTCTGTACGAGTGTGTGCATGTGTGATACTGGAAATTTAATGTGTGCATTAAACTTCCAATATCATATACTGAGCGTGAATTACTGTGTCGGTGAAAGTATTTGCAGGCTCAGCAAATCTCCCTTGGTGAGGTAAAAATGACCAAGCACAAACCTAAAGCCCTCTGCCTCATCCTGTCTGTGTAGGAGTCGATGTTGCCCATCTGTGTCGCAACTCGGGTCAGTGTCTGGACGCGGGAAACGTTCACTATTGCCACTGTCAGGTCGGATATACCGGAAGTTACTGTGAGGAGCAGGTGGATGAATGCACCCCAAACCCCTGCCAAAACGGAGCCACCTGTACTGACTTTTTAGGTGGATATACCTGCAAGGTAACAGCCCTGTTTGGATTCTGATGTAAAACACTATTGTAAATATTAATTTAAATGACATTGCATTCTTTTTTGTGTTATACTTACAGGTTTAACTAGACTTGCAACATGTATAAGCTTAAGGCATTTGAAAGATTTGTATACAGTTAGATATGTTATTTTACTTTTAGAGATTTAATTCAACATAATTTTGTGTTGTGACATTTCTCAGGTGAAAATCATCCCAATCATGCAGTTTCTTATCATTTGATGTTGATTTTAATTGCAAAATTTAGTCTTAAATGCCACTTTATTTGGCATTTTAAATATCCTGTTGCATTATCTAACTTCATCAAACTTGCTCATCTCGTTTAACAATTTTTTTTTTATCTCAAACTTCCAAATTTTCTATCATGAATTTGTTAAAATCCCTGGGTGTATACAGCAGGCATCCTTCAGTTGAAACACTAGGCAGTCCCAATGAAGAGGCCTGTTTATACTGTAAGTAGAAGACAAACCGCTTGGTTATGTTAATCTCCTCTGGAGTAAAGTATCTGCTGGCCTTGGCAGGATGGAGGCCAGAAAACAGCCAGGTAAACAAAAAACATCTTTTTTTTTCATGTAAGACATTGATTAAACTTTCCCCTCTCTTCTCTCTCTGTCTTCCTTTTCTTCCTCTTTCTTGGCTTCTTCTTCTTCTCTCGTTTCCTACTCTCTGTCAGTGCATGCCAGGATACGTGGGGACCAACTGCTCGGACGAGATCAATGAATGTTTCTCCCAGCCGTGCCAGAACGGGGGCACCTGCATTGACCTGATCAATACCTACAAATGCTCCTGTCCCCGGGGAACCCAAGGTCAGCAGACCCCGTGCACACTCCTCCATACCACTCTGCCACTCCATCCTATCCTCCTGGTCTCCACGCTTCGTTAATTAGGGCTTAACAGCAGCCAGGGCATGCCTGGAAACTCCTCCTCCCGTCTTGCCCCCATCCCTTCCTCTACATGTCAAATACGCCATCGATCTCTCTCTCGGACTTGAAGGGAGTGTGTGTTGTAGGTCAGCCCAAAGTGCCAGCGGAGTTAGACGTATCCCAAAAAAGCAAACATGGTGTTGGAGATATTTTGAAACTAAAGAAACTAAAAAAAAAGCCAGAGGCATTGACATAAAGAAAATCCACCATATAATTTAGAGTAATGATGTTTTAGAACAAAAGTGGTGAGCTGTACCACGTAACACAATCATACACAAGAGCCAGAGATATGAATTCTTCTATTGACTTTACCCTTAACGGACCATAATGCAAAGACATTTAGCATTGTTGAGGAAATTATGAGGGTGTTTTTTTCCCGCACACTATTGTTTTTTTTCTCATTTATGTATAGAACCTTCTGCTTAATCTTAAAAGGTCTCTTTAGCGGGTGGTTGAATGTCATTCTGGGAAATGTAGGAATTACTGAGTTAGAAGCAGATGAGGCAGATTGAGAGAAAACCAATAAAGTACATTACATCACATTATCACAACGGAGCTGTAATGAGCTGAGCGTCACAGATTAAATGTTGCAAAGATCGAAACATGAGCGAGTAAAATGTTCCCGTTTTCCAAACTACTGAAAACTGACATTAGTTGTCCCTCTTCCCTTGCCATGCCTCCCTCAGGTGTGCACTGCGAGATCAACATGGACGACTGCAACCCGTTCACCGACCCAGTCACCAAAGAGCCCAAGTGTTTCAACAAAGGGAAGTGTGTGGATCGAGTCGGAGGCTACCACTGCATCTGCCCGGCAGGATACGTAGGCGAGCGCTGTGAGGGGGACGTCAATGAGTGTCTCTCCAACCCCTGTGACCCGCGGGGCACGCACAGCTGCATCCAGCTCACCAACAACTACCGCTGCGAGTGTCGCACCGGATACACAGGTAAACAGCCGGTCGGGGGGTGGGGGGGGGCATTCTGAATCCACTTAGAGAATGAGGGAGAACTTGTTACAGTTCCTACAACACATACTAACCCTAACCCTCCTCTGTAGGTCAACGCTGTGACACGGTGTTTGATGGCTGTAAGGGCAAACCGTGTCGCAATGGAGGGTCTTGTGCTGTCGCCAGTAACACCCCACATGGTTTCATCTGCAAGTGTCCTCCTGTGAGTACCTACAAACACACACAGACACAGATTTATGTCACTTATAAGGACATTGTATTAAACTACATTAATTGCCCAGAGAATTACCCAAAGCTTAACTGTACCTGCTACAAATCTAACCCTAACCCCTTATTTTAACCTCTAACTTTGTGGGGGACCAGATTCTTGGATGTTTTGATTCACATACTTGACCTACATAGTCAAAGTTATACTTTCATGGTTGGTTCTTGTTTTCATTCTTTCTATGGTTACATTTCTGTTCACCTCTGACAGAAACCTGCACACATACTGACCAGTTCTGACCAGTTAAAAGAATCAGAACTGTGATTTTTAACTCAGATTTTATGTCCTCGCACATCCAAACGTTGTTGTATTTCCTGCTTAAAAGATGACACTTTACATTAAATGAGCCCTATAGTCACAAGGAAAGCTGAAAATATACTTATGGTAATTGCAAGTTAAGTGAAAGCACACTGTACAGAGAGACAAAGACATTCACAGGTAATTTAGAATTTGCAATTTACCTAACATGCATGTCTACTGACTGTGGGAAGAAATGGGAGGAAACAGCTACAACATGTAGCCAGCCTGGTTGGGTTTGAACCCTGGGCCTACTTGCTGTGAGGTGACAGTGCTGCGCACTGAGCCCCACGCTATGCTGCCAATAAATGCCTCCAATTTATTATGAAATTTAGGATTTTCACCTGGAGCTTATATACATGATTATTTTTAATAGTCAAAATGAACACAGATCAATTCCAATTTTGTTTTTTGTTTTTTGTCCTCTTCTTATAGGGCTTTACTGGCTCCACGTGTGAATATGACGCCCAGGCCTGCGGCAGCCTCCACTGCCGCAATGGAGGCACCTGCATCTCTGGACCCAAGAGTCCCAAGTGTCTGTGCACCCCGTCCTTCACCGGACCTGAGTGCCAGTATCCCACCGACAGCCCCTGTAATTCCAACCCCTGCTACAACGGTGGCACATGTGAATACACCTCTGACGCTCCATACTACCACTGCTTCTGCCCCGCAAACTTCAACGGCCTCCGATGCCACATCCTGGATTACAGCTTCAAGGGAGGGTTAGGCCACGACATCCCGCTGCCGTCGGAGGTGGAGGTCACCTGCGATATCCCGAAGTGCGCGGAAGCCAAGCACAACAAGTTCTGCGATGTGCAGTGTAACAACCACGCGTGCGGCTGGGACAACGGCGACTGTTCGCTCAACTTCAACGACCCGTGGAAGAACTGCTCTGCCTCGCTGCAGTGCTGGCGATACTTTAACGACGGAAAGTGCGATTGGCAGTGTGACAACGCTGGATGTCTGTACGACGGGTTTGACTGCCAGAATCTTGAAGGACAGTGCAAGTGAGTGGTGTTTGAATCTGTAACTTAGACAAGATTCAAATCAGAATTTAAATGAATTTGGTGACATTTCTTGAAATGGATTGCTCAGGCCTGGCATGGTGCTGATTAAATGGTGCTACAAAGATCGTCATATCCCACAGACCCACAAACCATAAATATGATTTTCATTAATAATTTAAATGGGAAAATATTTAATTTTCAGACACAGTTTGGCATCTTTGGACGTTTACCTCCTTGGTATTATTTTTACATGCCAGGATTTTACTTATTTTGAAGAATCCAAAATTTCGATTGTTCTACGTGAACGTTTTGACTATAATGCTTACAATCAAGGTTCAAGGTTCAGCTTTATTGTCATTATACAATACAGGATAGCACAATGAAAAGCAGTTGTGGACCCTTTACGTTACACACAGAAAATGTACAAAGAGGTCCAATATTTTAAATTAGAACAGAACAAAACAATTAAATAGTATCCAAAGTTGTAGTATAAAAGTAGCGCTGAAGGAAGAAATAAAATAAAACAGTTATTTAGTTATTTATTTATATATATATATATATATATATATAATGCATACATACACACACACATACAGTATACAGACAAGCAATATGTGTCATGCGCTGCTTCTGTTTCAGCCTGACTCATGTAACATTATGGAAGCAGGACACTATTCTGTGCTTAAGTTTTGGACACCCTAACCTTTCATCCTTTTCTAAAGCTTCAGGCCATATAACAGTGTTTGGTACAACAGGGTGTATAAGCAGTCATGACACCCAATATAATGAACTGCACATCCAAATGACCAGACCCCTAAGTGAACCTTTCTGCTTCAGTCCTCTGTATGACCAGTACTGCAAGGACCACTACGCTGATGGCCATTGCGACCAGGGCTGCAACAACGCTGAGTGCGAGTGGGACGGCTTGGACTGTGCCGATAACATGCCCGAGAAGCTCGCAGTGGGCCAGTTGGTCCTGGTGGTCCACATCAACCCCGAGCAGCTCCTCAACAACTCCTTCGGCTTCCTGCGCGAGCTGAGCCGCGTCCTCCACACCAATGTGGTGTTCAGGAAGGACGCCAAGGGCGAGACGATGGTCTACCCATACTACGGGAGCGATTACGAGCTGAAGAAGTACAACGTCAAGCGCTCAGTGGATACGTGGGCGGAGGTTCCTGGCAAGGTGCTGAACGTGGTGAAGAGGAGCCTGTACGATGTGGCAGGCAGGAGCAGGAGAATGAGGAGGGAGCTGGACCACTTGCAGATCATAGGGTGAGCAAGAACATGAAAAGATGTTTTGTTCAGCAACTATAGTGCACTTTTTAACAATTCAGTGTAAGAAATTTGTACTTACCATGGTCCATACTCCTACGTCTTTTGATTAAACATGACCTCTGTGTGTGCTTTTGTTTCTCTCTACAGTTCAGTTGTCCACTTAGAGGTAGACAACCGTCAGTGCTTCCAGCAGTCCACCGAGTGTTTCCAGAGCACCAATGACGCTGCAGCTTTCCTCGGGGCTTTGGCGTCCAGTGGCAAACTGGATGTTCCCTACACCATTGAAGCTGTTTTCAGTGAGTATATCTCATACAACCTCATGAATCAAAGAATTTCTACATATTCTAATGGCTTCTTTCTAGAAATCTCCGTGAGTTAAAGGACCATACCGGCGTGTTTGCGGTTTGGCTGCAGGTTTTTACCCCATAATATCGATTCAAATATCCAGAATCTAAACCACAGCTGCAATGTTTTCACAATGATTAGTTGTGATGTCAAAAAAATGTGAGTAAACAGGCTAAAACATGCAAAACCACTGGTGTGATCCTTTAAGGCCTTGCTGCAGCGTCCACACGTGCACACTCGTACACAAGTAGGGTAAGACACGTGCTCATCCGCACACACTCAAACTGGATGTATCCGCCGCGCCCTCTGGTCGGGTCCTAACCCTAGCAGTCTTTGATTGTGTATTTGTTAATGCGGCGATGAACAAATGCAATCGTGAATCTCATGGCCTAAGCAATCAATCCTTCCCTCAGTGTGTAAATCCACTGGCTTCAGGCTCCAAAATGGTTAATTGCTGCAAATCAACTCATTCAACCCCCTACTCACACAATGTGACAATCTGATCTCCATCTCGGTGTCTGTCTCTCTTCCTTTCACAGACATGTACACATATACGTCCACAGACAACACACACACACTCGCACACACTCACACGCACTTCATCCCGCAGTGTGAGGGGCTGCTGCAACCTTCACCTCGCTGAATGTAATACCAGGACTTAATGCATCTCTAAGGGTTTAGGTTGGGGGAGTTTATCATTTCAAAATCGTTAGTGGAAAAAAAAAAGAAAAGGGGAAAAATTGATCGGGAGTGTGCTAGAAGTTGGGAGTCTTTGTTATCTTGAAAATCCTAATAAATCCTTCGTCTTTACAGCTTAAAGCGCGTGCAGTAATTTGAAGTTCATTAATCCCCCTCCCTTTTTTCTCTTAAAGAAGAAATGGTAAAGTTGTCTCTTGGTACCTTGGGTTGAAAAGGGAGAGAGGAGGTGGTGGTGTTCTATTTTTTTTTTTTTTCTCCGTTTTTTCTTATCACGCCCCATCCCTTTTTTCCCCTTTTTTTGATGAAAAGTGGTTAGCAATTCTGATTATTACTGAATAGAGAGTAGAAGCTAGCTTTACCAACAGTGAGGATCGTCAGTCGGTTTCTGGTGCTTGCTGCGGTGGTTGCGGTGTGTTTTGGAGTGGGAACCGTGGGGCGAAGAGCCGGACTAGCTCTGCTCGAAACACTCCTGCTCCTGGGTGTCCTGGTATATCCTCTGCCGGTCCACGTCTGTTCCTCGCCTTGACCATGTTGTCTCTTTTACTACCAGGCGGTGTGGACCCCCAGCCGCCTTCACTCTACCCAATCTACTTGGTCCTGGGTGGCGTAGGGATACTGGCCTTCCTCGGTGTGGGGATGGTGGCTGCCCGAAAGCGCCGCCATGAGCACGGGCGCCTCTGGCTCCCAGAGGGCTTCAAGACCACAGAGACCAGCAAGAAGAAGAGACGTGAGCCTGTCGGAGAGGATTCGGTGGGATTAAAGTAAGTTTGCATTTATTCACCAGTGGCGCTCGGTGTCATCGGGTACCTATTTCTTTGCGGGTCGGGTGAAGGGCTAGTTCTGAAGGACAAAATGGGTGTAACTGGTGATCAGTCAAATTTCGGAAAGCGGGATTTTGCCTGGATCATTAATGATAATGATATAGCAGGTTTAGGTGCGCATTAATAGACTTGTTGGGGCAAAGGGGTGGGGTATGGATTCAATCAATGCTTTTGTTTTTTTCGGCATTGCTGCACCATTAATGGCGAGTGGCTCGGATGAGATGGAAGCAGTTGAGTACAAGGATTTTTACTGGGTTTTCTGTGTCATCGCAGGCCACTGAAAAACACCTCAGACATTTCACTCATGGATGACGCCCAGAATGAATGGGAAGAAGACGAACCTTCGGATGCGAAACGCTTCAGGGTAAGGAAACAGACATTTTGTTTAACAACTTGAACAACAATTTCCTACAGAGACTAATTCTGTGATTTTAAAATGACTTTATTGTGCATTTTCAGTTCCTGAATTATTTTATCATCTGTTTAAAATTAAGTTTAAATGCTTTTTTCTAACATTGTGATTTGACTGATTTAAACTCATGCTCAGATTCAGTTGTCTAATCTCTTGCTGTGCCCGTTTTAGCAGTTCGACGAGCAGGCTATACTGGAGGTGGACGACCAGACTGACCACCGGCAGTGGACGCAGCAGCACCTGGACGCCGCTGACCTGCGCATCCCCTCCATTGCTCCCACACCCCCTCAGGGCGAGATTGAGAATGACTGCATGGACGTCAATGTCCGGGGACCAGGTGGGTGACTGAACACTTACTTACTTACTCACTATTAAGAAATTCGTAGGGAGCTTTGTGCCAATGCATCTGGGCAGAATCAGTGGATGTGGATCTGATATTGGTTCATTTTCATTCTGGATGACTTGGTCGTCTTTATAAAGAACAAAACATATTGTACAAAAAATAATCCAATGTTTTTACATCTGTCAGCATAGTTCTAATTTAGTATGGAAAATATGTAGGGAATCATTTTTCGGAAGAAATTCTGACCTATTCAAGATGATTAAAGGTATAAGAAAGAAAAATATATATTTGTGTTACACACAATTAGCTCTATTATTCCTGACTTTCCTCTTAATTGTTGCTTTTTTCTTGTGAAGTGCTGGATAGTTTTAACACCTCTAAAAATACTTCACATTTTTTAATTTACATGGACAACACAGTAGGACCATAACTTGTTAAAAAAGGTTGGGAACAACAGATTCAGTAGATTTACTCATAACGCTTTGAACGAACATAGAAGTAGTGGGTGCGTGTGTCTGACTTAATTCACACATTTACTGAGCAAAGATGTGTGTGTGCATAAATGTGTGTGTGTGTGTGTGGAGGTGGATGGATTGATTCATGCCTTTTCTGAGTGAACATTTCACATTTCTAATGCGTGTGTGCCTGTGTGTGCCTGTGTGTGCCTGTGTGTGTGTGTGTGTGTGTGTGTGTGTGTGTGTGTGTGTGTGTGTGTGTAATCGCGCATGTAGGAGTTGCTAAAGCCCCATCTCCTCAGGGTAAAGGATCTTCTTCAAAGCAGCCGGCTGGAAGCCAGGCGCCTGGGGGGAAACACTGATTCCTGATCAGATTAATCATTTGACCAGTAATGGGCCTCTGTTATTGTCTACTCCACATTATAAAAACCAATGAAGGCATCAAATGCAAAAACCCAGTTTTGTAGCAAGTGCCAAATTCCCTGAAGAAAAGCTATGAAAAATCAAAGAAACAGGGTTAACAACTTGAGCGCACACTTTTTTCCCTGTTGTGGATCGATGCACTTGAATTGACCAAATCTGCGAGATTTGGGGCTCGCTATTCTTTTGAAGAGGCGAAAACCTATTCAAGTCTACCTGACTGAGCTGCCTCTCACAGTTAGATATTAATGCTTCGTTTTTGCAGCAGCCTAGCTTTCAGAAAGCCCTGGCCTCTATCCCCCTAGCTTCGCTTTCCTTCTGAAGCTTCTCCTGCGCCGGGGCCTTGATTAGAATCCGTTATCTAAAGGAGAACGCTGTGATGATTCAACTCAGGCAACGTGTCAAACCCACATTCCATTTGCTTGTTGCTTTGTTTGCAGGTGCAGACTCCTGTTTTGTAGCAGTCACTGGGCCTGCGCTGTGCTGACCATGCAGTGTGTTACCTTCGTTCACATACCCCTCTCCTTCTCCCCTCTGTGTCCAGATGGATTCACACCGCTGATGATTGCATCCTGCAGTGGGGGAGGTTTAGAAACAGGCAACAGCGAGGAAGAGGAGGATGCCTCTGCCAACGTGATCAACGACTTCATCTACCAGGGCGCTAATCTTCACAACCAGACTGACCGTACAGGCGAAACCGCCCTTCACCTGGCTGCCCGCTATGCTCGTTCCGACGCCGCCAAACGCCTGCTGGAAGCCAGCGCTGATGCCAACATCCAGGACAACATGGGCAGGACGCCTCTGCATGCTGCTGTGGCAGCTGATGCCCAGGGGGTGTTCCAGGTGGGTTCTAATATGCCATATTTATTTCCTAATAATTTCCTTTTTTATTTTGCAGGGACAATGCATAACACATGTATTGTACCAGATATAGCTAAAAGCTCATTTTCAGGTGTTAGAGTTAAAGTATTGTGCTGAAATTAGAAAAGGATTAGTTGATTTTTCAGTCACAATTGGAATCATGTTTACCTCAAAAGAAGTTACCTATTGTATGTCTGTGTAGATTCTGATAAGGAACCGTGCCACAGACTTGGATGCCCGCATGCACGATGGCACTACACCCCTGATCTTGGCTGCCAGGCTGGCAGTGGAGGGCATGGTGGAGGAGCTCATAAACTGTCATGCTGACGTCAATGCAATCGATGATTTCGGTAACGTTTTGTGCCACTTATATGAACACAATAATCATTACAATTTATTGCAGAATGTAGTCAGATGTTGCCTCATGTGCATCAAAAGAATACGGATCTAATAACCCTGTTTTTGTCTCTTCAGGTAAATCGGCTCTACATTGGGCTGCAGCAGTAAATAACGTGGAGGCTGCTATTGTGCTTCTCAAAAACGGTGCCAACAAGGACATGCAAAACAACAAGGTAAAAAAAACAAATTTGTCTCTTCCTCCTCTTAGTTCTGTCAAACAATAGTGAAACATCTTTCCGAAACAGCATTGCTCATTCGTCAGTGAATCTCTTAATGCGTTGTCTCCTTTCTGTCTGCCTCAGGAGGAAACCCCTCTATTCTTGGCTGCCAGGGAAGGAAGCTACGAGACTGCCAAGGTCTTACTGGAGCACTTTGCCAACAGAGAAATAACTGACCACATGGACCGGCTACCCAGAGACATTGCACAGGAGAGAATGCATCATGACATTGTGCGGCTAATGGACGAGTACAACCTGGTCCGGAGTCCTCACATGCATGGAGGGTCACTCAGCACCACGTTGTCACCCCCCCTCTGCTCGCCTAACGGCTACCTGGGCAGCATGAAGCAGCCGCAGTCTCAAGGTCAAGGCCAGGGCAAAAAGGCACGCAAACCCAGCGCCAAGGGCATTGGCTGCAAGGACGGCAAAGACATGAAGGTGAAGAAGAAGAATTCACAGGATGGGAAGTCTGGGAACCTCCTGGACACCTCAGCTGTACTGTCACCAGTTGACTCGTTGGAGTCTCCACACGGCTATGTCTCCGATGTGGCCTCACCGCCCATGATGACCTCCTTCCAGCAGTCGCCATCTGTATCCCTAAACCATCTGCAGGGTATGTCTGACCCACACCTAGCTGTAAACCACATGGTGATGCCAAACAAGCAGGAGCTGGCTCGAATGCAGTTTGACCCACTGCCTCCCCGTCTTACCCATCTGCCCGTGTCCGGCTCCAGTGGTCAGGGCACCATAAACGGCCAGTGTGATTGGCTGTCCAGGATACATGGCAACATGGGCCAGCCAGGCCAGTTCAACCCCATGAGGGGAGCTCCTGGGGGTCAGGGAGGTCTGCACCAGGGAGGGCAGCATGGAATGATGACCTCCCTCCACAACGGCCACCCCACCGCCAGCCTGTCTCAGATGATGAACTACCAGGGGATCCAGAGCACCAGACTGGGTCCACAGCCACACATCATGCAGCAGCAGGCTCAGCAGATGCAGCAGATGCAGAACCTGCAGCAGCTCAAACAGCAGCAGCAGAGCATCCAGCTGCAGCATCAGAACTCAAACACGACCAGCAGCCAGAACTTCATCGGCGGGGAGCTCAGTTCCCCGGAACTCCAGCAGGGCACAGGCAACTCCAGCATGCCCATTCACACCATCCTGCCGCAGGAGACCCAGATTATGCCCTCCTCCATCAACCAGTCAATGCCAAGCACCCAGTTCCTCACCCCACCTTCCCAGCACAGCTATTCAGGCCCTATGGACAACACCCCAAACCATCAGGTCCAGGTGCCTGACCACCCCTTTCTGACCCCCTCCCCCGGCTCCCCCGATCAGTGGTCAAGTTCTTCTCCTCATTCCAACATGTCCGACTGGTCAGAAGGCATTTCAAGTCCACCGACAAGCATGCAGTCTCAGATTGGACATATACCTGAACAGTTCAAATAAAAAGCTTGTATCTTTACGCCCAGATGAGCTGCTGTATATTTTTTTATTTAAAAAAAAAAGGCACTCTTTGTGGAAAAAAATTGAAAAAGCAAAGCTGTAAACACGAGTTAATAGGACTTTTTATACGCTTTTATACTAACAGCAACACCTGTGTTTCATCCTTTCTTTTTATTTATTAATGCCTTATTTATACGCACTGCCTGCTTACAGAAATTTCGGGGATCCATAGTGCTGGGTCATACGCAGGACTCTTTTCTTTTAGTATTTCTTTTCTGCAGTGAAGCCTCAGCATACACACTGGGTATTTATTTCCTTAAGGACTTTTAGCTTTTGCATTTTTTCATATGATTTCTCAGTCTTTGTTTATACTTTTTGTATAATCTTGTTTATGAATAAACTTGTGATTAAGGGGCATTTATAGAGCACGTTTTAAGTTTCAGTGTTATTTCAATTCCTTGTAAGTGTGGGAAACATTCTAGTCAGTCGATGATATACAAGTTGTGAATGTTAACAGAACACGTGTCCTGTATTTCATGCACATGTCCTGGAGCTGTTTCCCACAATTTCCCCTTTTTAAAATATCATGCAATTCTTAGTTACACTCTCTAGCGTTGTCTCGAATCAATGGAACGACATTATGTTGTGCCTCTAGATTTGATTTCCTTCATATGTAGAGATGTGATATGTTCTACAGTATACAGCCATCTTGGAGATTGGCAGTTAATGCAGGCTTGAGTATCTGTTAGTCCTGTGGTGTTGGAGAACTGGCCCGTCGGCCACAGTGGGATGCTATTGTCCAGAGGGAAAAGGAAAATTTCATTTCCCCTCTCCCTCCTGTTAGTTTGAGCCTATGGCTGTGTTCTTCCTTTTGTAAATACCTTATGTTGTGCATTTCCCCTGTAAGCAAGATTTTGTTTAAGAAATCTGATGTCTTAAGCATGCAAATTTGATAGGTCTCGCACCAGTCAACAGCCTCTAAAATGTCAAGCAGAACAGAATATATATTTTGTATTTTGCTGTCCCTTATGCATAAATGAATTTGAACTATAGACAAATAGATACATTATATTGTTAGGAGACATTTTTCTCAAAAAAAGGGTAAATACATACATTTTGAGGTTTTATAAATACATATTTATTTACTGTTCTGTAACACATAAAAATCCACTGAGGCAGCCATTTGTGCATATTATGAAATGCTTTTGTTACACATTGGTAATATGGAAAAACTGTTGGTTAAGTTCTCAGTTGTGTCCGCTTCAATGCTTTGTGAGACGTTTCCTGGTATATTTTGCAAAATGTTATCATTTTAAAAAAATATTACATTGTAGTGAAATTGTAATATCTGCAAATATGTTTCTTTAATCTTATGAAGTTATAATTTGCAAGAAATGTATTTCCCCATTTCATTTTCTATCTGTAAAAATGTTTCTTGTTATAATAAAGGACACTTGTGTGTCTTGAAGTTATGAAAATTGATTATGATTTTCACTTTAAATTACTTTACAAAACACTGTGTGACACAAGGTAAATAAGCTAAATAATTATAGATCTAGTACAAGAACCACAATATAAACACATGTCTCTAACAGTTCTAGCAATAATTAATTATTAATATGTCAAATAAAAGTGACCTTTCTCCTCATCCTTGTAGCACTTCCTTTGATCTTATGCTGAAGGAGCCAAGTACAAATATTTTACTTAATATGTCTCCCCCTAGTGGTGGTTATTATCTTTACATATAACAATTCTCTTACCTAACTGAAAGGTCCAGCTGCACTGTTTCTGCAGCTTGTGTACATTGTGGAAATGGGTAAGACCAAAAATTGATAAAGCAATCTTTGCATGCCTTATTGCAGGGCCACCCACATTGCTTTGCTCGGGGGCCACTTTTTGCAGAATCAAAAGCCAGGTGGCAAAATAAAGGCAAATTCATCCAATATCGATATCCATTTATCATTGTCAACCTTTCTACATTTGCTTTCCTCACTCATCTTTTCCAATAGCCAAACCCAGTCACAGCAGCCCCACCCAGATGTCCTCCCACACGCTCCGTGCAGGTCAGGAGTCCGTGAATGTTTTGCAGAAATCATTTGTCACCACTTGCACTGCACAGATTGCTGATTGGCTAATATGCAACTTTAACAGCCAAGGGACATTATTAAAAATGTACTACTTGGTATAAACAAAATATTCCCAGTGTGAATCAATTTATTTTCATTGTGAATTAGAAAATGGTCAGCGGGCCACCCAGCACCCTATTGCTGGCCAGATTTGGTCATCTGGCCGTAAATTGAGTATCAGTGACTTATTGCTATGGGGACCCAGGACAAATATTAGGAAGTGGGTTCCAAGTAATCTCAACTTCCTAACTGTTTCTGTGCAATGTGTACAGTTTTTTTAAGCCAGAATACAACATTGCTGCATAAACTGTGGAATCTGAAATAATGAAGGTGTGTAAATGATGGCATTCTATTTTGTAAAGCACTTGGTGCATTTAATATATTTGTTGTAAAGCACTTTGAACTGCATTTCTTGTATGAAAGGTGCTATATAAATAAAGTTTATTATTATTAT
>JAVQJF010067334.1:0-33951 GCA_036023855.1 Gadopsis marmoratus | reverse complement strand
TTTGAATTCAGCCCTCTGTAGGTTGATAATTTTCATTTCCATCAAACGATGTGGCATCCTTTCGTTCCTAACACATTACCCAGTCCATATCAGGATAGATATCCAGCAGGATTTTTTTTCCCCCATTGAGATCTGATGTGTTTTCAAAGTGTTCCTTTAATTTGTTTGAGCAGTGTATAATCCTGTCTGAATGCAGCTCTGTTTAAAGCAGAGAGCCAGTATTGCATTCAATGTAGAAGTGGTTTGTTGTTGTTGGCATTGCTGGCTCTGATCAAGATGAAAGTCTTGTAAAGACATTCCATCCATCCTTTTTCCTTAAACAAACCCCGGGTGGGCAGCAGCTATTAAACTAATGCAATCGCCACTTATCACTCAACACGGGAGTCATTTGGCAAACCAACGGGGGCAATCTGGCAGATTAAAACCATTTAAAAAGTGACTGCATGGCCATTTAGGGAAGGTTGCAAACTGCTGATGGCAATCAGCTGTCAACAATGATGTCTTGATGGCTCCCCCGACTGTTTTATAGCACAGAAGATGACTGTAGTAATTACTAGTGGCTGCTAAAATTCAGGTTTTGTTCTGAGTGTACATTTGTGCCGTCGCTCACGCTTGTCCCACTCTGTCCATCCACGATGCATTACCAGCATGCGAAATTATTAATTTTTTCATGCAAGTTGCAAATTAGGTGCGGTGCACACATTGGCACTGGTGTGGGCGAGCTAGACTCATAAATGGCTCTCAAAGTCAGGCAATCCTTATCCAAACGGCTGCTGTTTGAACACAGCACTGCAATTAGTGACAGAAATAGAAAAGGTGTGGGTTGTTGTTTGGGAGTACAGGCAATATAAAGCTCATTTTTCAAAAGTACAGAATTGCAACCGTCAGTCTGTGTGTCGTACCCTGTACTCTTGGATTCTGCGTTTGGACTCATCCAGCTGGTGCTGTAGGTCCCAGACAATCTCTTTGTATTTGGTGTAGCGCTGCTCTACCATTTCCCTCTGCCGCTGTGACTCCTGAAGGCACAAAATGGAGGTTGCACCATTATAACCAGCCAGACAAAAGACTGGAACAAAGTGACAAAAGCCTGAGCATCTAAATAGTTTTAAGCCAAATGCATCACATTGATTAATTGGATAAATGTGATAATGTAACACTGACCAATGCCATTACAAGGCTATTCCTTGGTGGTTAAATGCATTTTGTTAACGTGTTTATCTGACATTTCTTAATGTTTTCATGTTTTACTGAACCCAATGTCATTGTTCATTTGAGGGAAAGAAAATGAGGTTGATCTAAGAACATCTCAACCACTGTGTTTTATTACAGAAACAAGGTTTCTAGGCTCTAACCGAACCTACCTCTAAATCTTTGATGTTCTCCATCAGACATTGTTTCTCTGGAATTGACTCCAAATGGTCCAGGGCTACTCTTGTGTTCTAGAAACCACACACACACACTCCATCAGTTAATTTACATTTCAAGATTAGTTTGCAGGTTTGTCTGACATATATAATATTTCACACTAACCCTAACTCCCACAACTAACTGTTAAAAAAAATGTTTAACCTATGACATCAATATAATATCTATGGTAAAATTGTGCGAAAATCAAGAGAAATATCCAAAAGAATGCATCTGGAAGTAATCTTTTGAATGACAAATGAGAAAATGTCCTCTTAAGAAGGACAGGCAGGAGGCTATAACTCATCGATTCTTTGTAATGATTTTCATTATACATGTCTAATGTTATAACTTTAAAAACAAAGAAATCAAGTAGGGACTCTCAATCATAAATTAAAATGTAATGGGGCAAGCAGCAGGAAGCACAACAAAGCAGCAACTAAATGGCAAATGAAGAATTATCCACAGGTGAATACTGGGGCCACATCCCAATTCCCTTTATTGTCTCCCACTTTCTCTCATGTGACTTTCCCTTGTTCCTCAGCACTTCTAGCATAAGACCAAGAAAAAGCTGAAAGAAAGAGAAGCGAGGACAGAATAATCGATGAAACACACATTTGGTGAAATGAGACATCGTTCCCAGTCAAGGGTCACCTGAAGCGATGATTACTGAATGCAACTGCACAGCTGGATCAGCTGTCCGTGGGCTTTAACTGCTCTACTGATGCCTTTGCATTTGCAGAGATAATGGGATGTAATACCCAAATAACAAGGTGATGCTGTTAGCCCCGTTATGTATTATTTATGTCCTCCCACATGACAAAACAGACCGTGAAATATTAGACTCTGCATATAAAATATACTGTCCCTTAAAATAAACTGTAGCATTCACATGCATATTAACAAATCTATATTTAGACTGTGTACAGCCCATAGACTGACTAATGTCATGACAGCTCCCCAAATGTGAAGCCAAAACATATGGATCGCCCCCTGGTGGCTGGCTGTAACCGTATTTTTCAATAGTATAGTAGCCACTTGGCTACCGGGACCCGAAAAAAATAGATTTATTTTTAATGGAGTAATCTTTTAACATACAACTTCTCTAATAACAGCTCTGGGCAATATTGGTGCTTCATTTCTGTCTTAAAATGGTACTGCTGGGAATGCAGTCTATACAATTCCCATTCAAACATTTTTTTATGGATTACATTACATTCACCACTGCTGTAGTATGAATTCAAAATGGTGTACTCAAAGCCCACATGATAACAAACATGTCATACTTAACTGCCTGGTCACTTTAAAAACTATTTGAGGTACTACTTTTGTTACAACACAATCAGAGCAATCTTTGATTAAGAAATTACTCAAGTCACAGTCCATTCTATTCATCTCTCTGTTATATGTTTCAACAGCCTTCCCATTCAGATGGAGCATTTAAACATCAAAAGAATTGGCTATTACAAGGCATCGTGATTATTGCTACACTGAATAGCATACAAGTAAGACTATCTGGTTCATCCCCACCACCCGGGCTCATTTTGGGCTGACATCTAATAGCTGATTAGGGATGTTTGTGGTGAACGTTAACAGCTGTGGTCAATACTGTGTTGTCAGTACAGCTCGGTTCTTAACCCCATCAGCAAGACCTATGATGATTAACAGAGCCGCGAGCCTTTACTAAAGCAATCATTTCAAATCCTGTGTTAGCCTGCATAGGTTGCTAAACAAACATAGCCTCAGGTGAACCTTCCTACACAGCTGCATGGAATCATGCTGAAAGTCAACATGACTTCTAATTTAACAACTCCAGGTTTTAACTCAAGTTGTCCAAACCTGAATATACTGTACATTGTATTCATTACTTTGATTAAGGAAATAATACATTACCATCTCCAGGTCCAATACACGATCCTGTAAAGTCACACAAACAGAGCAATATTACTTTATATGCATTTAAAAACATAGCAAGAACCGAAACCAATGTATGGTTTAAACTAACGAAATGAGCAGGACAGTGACTCCAGGTAACTGCTCAAACCAGATTAGCAGAGAGAAGCCCACGGTGTGTCTGGGAGAAGAGTGACAGAAGAGAGGAGTAGAGTGTTCCAACAAATAGTTAACGGGAAGGAAATGCAGGGGCTAAGGAGAGTCTGTAGCACACGACAGGCTTCTTATCCCACACACACAAAGACAAACTGCTCTCGCTGCTCATCCAGCTCCTGACTGATGTTCCCTCTCTAACGATGCATAAGTGATGCTATGCCTCTTATCTGCCACTCAAACCCACACCTGCTCTTCCTCCCCACCGGCTGCCTCTCCCCTCTCTGCCTGTAATGTGTTGATGGTTTGCAACAAGGGTACTCTCTTTTCCTCAGCCCACCCCCCAATCTTTAGTTTTTTTCTTCTTCTTTTTCCTCCTCTATGTCCCTCACTCTACCTGCCTTCCCTCTCTACATCTCTCTCTCCTAATCCTTCATAATTAAAAGCTCGGCTGGGTCTGAGAGGGCTGATTAATTGCACACAAGCTCTGGCAGGTGCCATCATGCAGCTGCAGATGGGACCCCAATAGCCAACACAAACACATGCACATTCGCAGAGGTACACACACACACACACACACACACACACACACACACGTTTGTAAAGAACAAATGATTAGCAGACATTTTAGTGTGTGTGTTTCACTGTTTAATGGTGAGTAAAGGACCCATGAGGCGCTGGGGGCTAGTCCACTCCAGACTAGGTGAATTGGTGGCCTGCCAAGTGTAGATGCTGCAGTATTGAAAGACAGAGACAAGGCCTCTGGTGGCTTTTAAACTCCAAGGCCTCGTGTCGACAGTAATTAGCTACTTGTCCAAGGAAGGCTGCAAGGAGTTTGTCAGGCCTGCGGCTGTGTACTAATGTTTGTAGCACTGCATCACAAAACTCAGATGACTAAAGCCCAGAAGTTACTCAAAAACAGCCCAACAGATGAAGACAAAAAGACGAAGAATTTGGAGGCAATGTGGTGTACAAACAAAAATAGTACCAGCTCTCTCTTTTTGGCAACATAGTTGAAATAAGGCCAGCTGAATATTAAAAATCAGCTATTTAGGGTCTAGATTTACAGACACAAATGAACAAACAGATGACCGCAATATATATACAATATAATGCTAACCTGAAGGCTCCTCATTTCTTCCTCCTTCCTGTGACTCCTTTCCAACAGCTCTGAAAGAAACGTTGCCGTTGATGAGTTGAGATTGCACTAGATTCCCCCGACCCAGTGTCCAAGCATTGGCATTGGAGTCAATCAAGGCATGTGTTGACTGTTTGTCTCTCCATCTACAGCTGCTGTTGTATACTTTATTTGTGTTTTCATTTAACCTTGTGCTAAAATGATGAAAACCATTAACAAAAAGCTTTACTAGTAAGACTTTATTCAATAATTTCCTGTTCATTTTTTTTTAAATCCTGGAAATAACTGTGTAATTTGGTACCATCTATTGTGAAAATAGAGACAGTTATTTCAGTTGGTTTAGAAGTCCACATATATACAAATTTATATTGTTGGAAACTTTTGTACGCTTCGCCTGCAGGCAAATGTGTCATGGGACCCTTTATAGAAAATGGTTGTACAATCAGGTTACTATTGGCCGCGCTGCACACCTGTATGAATATGATTGGAAGGTACTGGTTAGCTGGTAGCCAAGCAGCTGATGAGTGAGCCAGTAATTGTGAAGCATGAATGAAACAGCTGATGCCAAACAGCTAATGGGAGTATTAACGTTATGCTAATTTTTTGGACTGACTAAAAAGTCCTTAGGTTATGCATATGAATTCATGGACCCGTAAAATAATGCGCTACCCAGAATTTTTATTTTTTCTTAATGTAAAACTATTGTTAAGCATATCTTACCTAAATGTGTTGCAGCTGTATTGAGTGAGAAATGAGAATGGTAAGTCCTGATTTAGTATCATCAAATATTCAATATTAAAATGACTTGACTGGGACAGACACACAACATCCCACAATGAACAGTTTTACCAATATCAATCAATGGGGTCTGTAAACGTGGACTCAAACCCTGCCAGCATACCAGAGGAAAAAACAACAACCAGTGTGTTTTGGTCATGTGATGAATGCTACTCATCCCAAACAACAGTTTGCTGCTAGTGGATTGTTTTACCCAAACAGGTGGAGGAAAGACAGCTCTGCTTGTGGTGGCTGTTGATTACAAAGCCAAACTGTTTTTAATTACAATCACTCGTGGTTTGCTTAATGAGGTGTTCATTTAGAGCAATAACTGATTTCATTTAGCAACAGAGCTTTATTAAGCAAATGCCAAAATATTTACCCAACTTTACTCTGTGTGGCGTTATACCAAGCAGAGTAAACATTGGGATGAGCAGCTAAGTATGTATAGGGAATATAATTCTCATAAGAATACAATTTCCAGTTTGATTATATAAATGGCAGAGAAAAAAAAATCAGTTGTGATGGAGACAGGTCAACTTAGAAATACAATCAGTACTTGCCACACTGCATGGCTAAGTGTATTGCTGCAGATGCATCAAAATGTACATATTCATACACAGTAGGGATTTGTAAGACTCGTCTTACTGTGCAATAATACAACAAGAGTATCGCTGAGCAACCACATTACTGAGGAGCTATAGCGAAAGCACAGATGATAAAATCTTCATTTGCACACCTTTAATTCAAATACAGAGATCTTGCAGTTGTTGTGACACACAGATTACTCTGAGGTGGAATCATCAGATGGCTTACCGGAATGGTTCCATGCTACCAGTACAGCCAAAAACAGTGAGATTACAGACTTGTCTCTGTGTATAAGTGTTAATTCTCCCTGTCCATGTTTAACTATCCCTCTCGCTGTGGTCTCACTGTTTCTTTTAACTCTCGTTCTCTCTGTTAATGCAACACAAATTAGGCTAATTTCCCTGTATTGTTCCGATGAAGCACAAAAACAAGTTGTTCTTCCTCTGGCAGTTAAAGCTCATTAGGAGAAATTCAGTCAAAAATGGGACTCAGGGTGGGGAAAAAAAGGCCACGTCCAATAGAAGTGGATAAGTTTCTGTCTTTGACGTGATGACGTTTAATGTCCCGACAACCTCTGTAGTCTCACTTTAAAGTATGCAGAAGCTTCAAAATCCATGAGTGGGGTGTTTACGGGCATACTTTATGTCATAGAACAAAACTTGAAAATCTCTTAACCTTGTGTTAATCGCAGACCTTATTTCAGGCATCAAAGAAACCCCATTTACTTTGAGATAAGGGACCAAAAAAGTACAAAGTACAAAAAATGCTAACTTATTTCCACGTTTTAGGACTAATTCCTGCACCACTCTATTAGCTGCCTAATAAAGGACACAGAGCCTAATTAGTCTCACATGCTGCTGTGTTGTGACACTTTATAGCGTTATTATGTGACTCACTGGCATGCTTTGAAGCCGTTGATTCCACTGTTTAAGCGAGAAATAAACACCACATACATCCATAAGCACAAATCTAATCCCTCTAACTTGCTTCCTAAGCGCGAGTGAAATCAACGTGACGCCAATAGTTTTCTGATTAAATACTGTTTGCGTACCTCTCTTTTCAGTGCTGAGGGAGTGCAGCAGCTTCTCCTGTTGGTCTAGGCGCCGCAGGAGAGCCGCCTGCTCTGAGTCCCGGCTCTGCCTGAGGGCCTTTAACTGATCCTTGGCCTGTTGATGCTGCTTCCTTAGGCGCTGTTCTCTTGTGTTGCACTCCAGCACCTCCTCACACAACCAGCGTAGCTTGATCTGGTTGGTTGCATAAATACAAAAATCAGTGCATAGTTGTTTTTTTGATAGGGGTGAAGTAGGATGGGCTTTGTGAAGGTTTTATTCAGAATGTAAAGGGATCGGGACATAAGGGAAACCCCCATATAGATTTTTAAGACAAAAGAATCAGTTACTACCTTGATAACCTGCATTTCTGACCCATTTCTCATAAGAACAATGATTTTCCTTACGTAACCATATATACAGTACTGTGCTCCAATTGGTTTTCTTATGTAGAGGTCTGCACAGTGACCAATGCAAAGGATATCAGATAGGAACTTTACAGATTTCAGTTTTCCCTTTGAAGCCAAATCCTTTCAGAAAAACATGAAATTTACATCTTAATTCGTCTTCTATTGAAAAGAATTTTTGCTCCAGTGCTGATGTTCAAACCGCAAGTTCATAATTCTCTCGAAATTCTTTTATAACACAAAACGCAGTATATTCTATCATTGTCGTGTCATTGTGAATTTGACTGCAGTGTTAAAACTCGAGTTCAGAAAAGAGCACAGCCAAAAAGATGTGATAAAAGCTCTCAGAAAATAACAGTGGCCCAGGCAACGCACCACGCTGTCAATGCAACAGGTGATGTAAATAAATGTACGATGTTTCATACAAAGGGCTGTTACAGCCATGCAAAATGATTGGCTACATGGGAGTTCTAACTGTGCTCTATAAGGCTGTAAATCCCACCTAGATTTTACTAACAGAAAAACTGCTAACCAGGGAGCTAATTATCTCTCTTGTTCTCCAGTGTTTTATTCTTGTAAATGCACAATGCTCTGAAAGCATTCCTGATGGGAGATATACATTACGGTGATAAACACTATGAATTGTGCAAACACATTTTAACACAGTATCATGCATCACCGCCACAGCCGTAATTACATGTTTCTTTTGCACAGTACATCTTTGCAATACTAAATGAGAACTGATTTGTCATGGAAAGAAGCCGGGAGGCAACTATTATTGCACAAAGGAGAGGAGAAGGCAAGAAAGCAACACATTAAACAAGAACTTCAGCTCATAATTCCATTCATAAAAAGAGCCTCACTAAAGCAGAACATCATGTTAACCATGATGCTGGCTTAGAGGAATGAAACTCAGTGAAATAATGTACTATGACTGAATTTCTAAGGGTAGTGCAACTGACAATTGTCCTTGCTCTTGTGATTATTATGGAAAGACATTCTGTCATAAATCCCTGAGCTTGAGTTTCATTATGATTAGTGCTGACTCTCACCCCAACCACTCATCAATGCTCAGCTTTGGAAACAACAAGTCATGGTTTTCTGAGAGGTTATACTACACTAAATGTTTTATTAAACAAGCAAAAGTACAACCGTATGTGGTTGGTATAGTAATTTGGAAGATCACCTCCAGACATGTTTTAACATTAAATTGCTCTACTTTGAATAATGATTTGTATCTCTTATGTTCTTTTCAGAAAACATTTAATTATGTTGTTAAAATCTTTGAAATGACATCCTTATCCTTCATTAAAAATCCAGAATATACAAATATAAGTTGAACTGCTGGAAAAGTTGTTTCCTACTTCACTGCAAAGTCCATTCTCAGTGTTTGTGCACTGGAGGCTTCAAGTTTCCACGTCACACTTTTGCAAATTGAATAGTGGCTTCCAAACTATTTGTGTGCAATGTCACAAATCACGCTTGTAGGCCCTGGGATTTTCCTTGCGCGCATAGAAACTTTCCACTTTCAGCATATAAATGTGAGAACATCCTTCTAGTGTCAAACTCTGCACATACGCAATTTTGTACAGTGAAGCTCAAACATTCAACTGTAGGAACAAGAAAACTATTTTTTTTTTGAGTAGAGAGGAACTTTAAGTTTGCAGGGAACAAACACATTGATTACATACAGTATACTCTATAATATTGCCTTTCATTAATATTCAGTATAGAGCATGGTGTTCATGGTAACAGGGTCACATACTTAGTCTTGTGTTTTCTGAATCCCTTTTAAGAAAGGCAGCACTGCTGCATGTATCATACCTTTGTCTCAGCTAGCCAGTGATGGAGGTCTTTCACTAATCCAGGTTTCTGGGAGATCGCCTGTTAAAACAGAACAGAGAAGAATGCAAATGTGAGCTTCACTGCCTTTGTTAGCATGCATTACAAAACATTCTGCTCCTACAAAAGTCTACAATGGAAAGGAGTGCACATCAAAGATGTTTTTTATGTTAACATGACTTTATGGCTGTACAGTAAGTTGTCTAAATCGACACAAAAACATATGAAGGTAAGAGTTATAGAATGTAAAAAGAAAAAAAAAGAAATAGTGATTGCAAATGTGGACAAACAGGATAAAAATGACCGCTTCCTGTCAAACCCTTAACTTTTGTGAAGCACGGCTTCTGCCGAGTTAAATTGGCTGTGTGTGTGTGTCTGTGAGTGTGTGTGTGTGTGTGTGTTAGACAGCCTATGACACCACACACACCTACAGCGCACACAGAGGTTGTGTGTGTGTCATACAAATGAGCTCAGGAAGCATGTTCCATCCTTCCTAGACAAGCTTGTCAGCATCAGCAATACAAACTGACTGTCTGCCAACTCCTAATGATTGCTGACACACACACACACACACACACAAACCAGAAAAAACAGACAGACTCTTAAGACAAAAAAGACACTCAGATACACAGATAAACACAGTCACATAACTAGATGGCATTCAGTTGAGAGTACACCATTGCCAATGCTATGCAACTGTTGAGATGTGTCAGCTCCACATGTGGTATTTTTCACCAACTACGTTTCTTTCACACAAGGAGATGAACACGTGCAGTACCTGAAATAAAACATTAGATATGCCTAATGTAACCTAGCCACTTTTAAGTATTCAAGTTTATTCATTGTAAATGCATGTAGCCAAAGGTCTCTGTCTGTTCAGAGGCCATTAGGGTTGCACTTGAACCACTGCACCAAGGTTTAGAAAAACTAATCTTTTTCGCCTTTTTTAGATAGTGCTAGTGTGGACACACACAGAAAACATGGACAAACATGGCCACCGCTATGTATTTTTTATATTGTTTTTTTTTTTTTTTTTAGATTAGATTCAACTTTGCCATTGTGCAGAGTACAGGTACTAAGCCAATAAAATGTAGTTAGCCTCTAACCAGAAGTGCAAAATCACAATATATATTGACAGAAAGTGCAGAAGTTACAATATACAAATGGCATATATATCATATTTTGAATATGTGTGTACAGAGGAGAAATACAGTAAGGGTGATTGGTGTTATAGAGTTCAGCAGGATCACAGCCTCATGAAAGAAGCTCTTCCTCAACCTGCTGGTATGGGAGGGGAGGCTTCTGTAATACCTGCCTGATGGGAGGAGGGTGAACAGTCCATGATTCGGGGGAGAGGCATCCTTGATGATGTTTCTCAACCTCATGGTATGATATGAATGAGGGGACTGTGTTTTTTGATGCATGGCTACAGTCAGTCTGAATGCACGGCAAGAGTCTTCAGCCACACTAGCAGCTGTGTGAGGTTGTACTTGGGCTCAGCTTCAGGTGTCCAAAGTCATTATAATTCATCCCGACGGAAACATTGAGTATTTCATGATAATCCTCCATCCAATAGTTAGAAACACATTTCACTCAAAATGTCAACCTCATGGTGGCGCTAAAGGAAAAGTCAGGAGATCACCAAAGTCATTACAATGCATCACCCGAGAACCACGAAAGTCTGTACCAAATTTCATTGCAATTCTTCCAATATTTTTTGAGATACGTTGGTTTGGACCAAAGGGGTCGACTGACCAACTGCAATCCAAATCTACTTTTTGAATTAAGATTAGATGAAAGTCACACGCTCCTATGGAATATGAAAAGTCAATAATTGCTTCTCTGCCCCAACCACCCCAATAGCATCGCTTCCATCCTGCTATGTAGGTAAAAACACAAAAGCCAGAAGACATAACACAAATTCACGTGTACAAACTCACACACAGCCAAGTCAACAAAAAAGTACAACCGTGTTTCAAGTGCACCCTTGTGACAAGGTGTTTACGCATGATCGACAGACATGGAAAGCTCACAGCAGGGTTTTGTTGGACCCTTTCTGTCCTGTGCCATGGCAAACAACATAGTAACTGCACAGATGTGAAGCAACGTTTTCAAGCTGTCACTCAAAACCGGATCCAAGCCTAACGAATCTCCCAAGTTGTTGTCACAGCAGCTCAAAGTAAAGCAGTGGCGTACTGCTGTGCAGAGGTCCCCGTCTCAGGGAGTGTACAACAGCATGGCAGAGCGTGTGACTGTGTGGGAGGATAAAACATGCCTCTATGCCGCTCGCTCTCTACACTCTTCCCCGAACCATCAAAGACAGCTCTGCGCAGTGGCAGACAAAAAGAAGGTGAAACTGTTGAAAAACTAAACAAGTAGGCTGGGAGTTGAAAGTGCTGTTGTGGGGTTGTAGTGAAAGAAATGCCATTATTTTCTCAGCAGTACTGCCGTGGAATCCAAGTGTCTGCCACGGCTAATTTAAATGTGTGACTGCGTGGTTTAGATGTCTCTTTCGGAATGCGAGTAAATCTGTGACTGTGTGTCTTTGGTTACAGTTTCCTCCCGCTGGGAAAAAAAAAATGGTGAAGATGCCAGGGTTTAGAGAGAAGCAAAAAGGGGAGATGTTAAGACTAACAGCAAGTGGAAAGGACACAGCAAGATGTTTTATAGAGATTACAACTGCAGCATTTCCCAGACTGGATTCAAACACAGAACTTTGCAGTTACATGGTGTGCGCACTCACTTGAGCCAGGTGAGCCCAAAAGAAGAAGATGTGGACAGGAAGTAGGTCACTAGTGAGAGAAGACAGAGAGAGACAGGGAAGTGTAACCCAAGAGGAGGTATCCCACAAGGCTTAGCATTTAAGGCAAAAACCGTCAAACTAATTTTGACATTAAAAGGGAAACTCTGGTATTTTTAAACCTAGACCCTATTTTATTTAGTTTTTTTACACATTTTGGGGTTGAAATGACTAATACTTACCATTCGTTATGGAACTGATCCAGTAGACCACCCCCGACTGTGAATGTAAACTTAGTTGTAAGCTTATAACTTTTCATTTATTCATGTTAATCATCTATTCATAATAATTTGTTTGTATACTTATTAATATTTAGTCATTATATTCTTATTTACTTTTAATTAGTTAATAGTTCCAGTTTTACTCATGCCTCTAATCTTGAAACTGCACCCAGGTTCGTGTGGTTAAGTCTCTCTCTGTGTGTGTGTGTGTGTGTGTGTGTGTGTGTGTGTGTGTGTATGTTGAAAAACGTGACTCTCGCATGAGAGGTCAAAAAGGTCAGCTACATGGTCAAATACAGGTCCTTATTTGGAAACATTTCTGACTTACTGTAACTCGAGGATTCTGTAGGAGTGGGAAAGTTCCTATAGGTCCAAACTTATAAAACATGTACAATGGCCAATGGAAAGTAAAGAATAAAGATTAAACTGGACTGAAGGTCGTTTTTGTCAAACATGTGATACACACATACACACGTGTAGGGAGCAGCAACGCTCAAACACACACGATGAAATGTGACTTCTGCCTTTTAACCCATCCAGCTATGCTTTCCTGCAAGGACAGCTGGAGCAGCGGTCAGCCTCTTCTGCGTGGCGCAGTCTGTTCTTCTTGCATGTGTTTTTTTGTATGAGTCACATACAATAGCCGATTACTTTTGACTGTCTATCTCCTATTGTACAATATATTTTTGTCAATATATTTGGTGTTTCCTGTGTTTTGTTTGTTGTAAGAGCGTACCTTTAAGAGCGTAGCGTAGTATTTCCACGACAGCGCGCAGTGGCCTAACAGTGGATTACTTGCAGCCATTGCAGCTTGTTCGCACATGCTGGCTACTGGACCATTTCCAAATCCTTTGGTAACTATTAGTCATTTAGACCCCAAAACCTATATATAAACAAACAACAACAAGAAAACAAAATAGGGGCCATGTTTAAAACTACCAGAGTACTGTTTAACTTTCAACGCGGCGCTACACTGTCTTACAACTTCTTGTATTATCGCTTTTAAAGAGAAGGAAGGAGGGTACCATGAGGTAACTGAAACCTAATACACCCCTTAACTGTTAATGATTCCCCTCATTAGGCCAATCACTAGCGAGTTTGACTTCTTTTCAACATGACAGATTAGATGAGGCGATGTGCTGGCTCGCATGTCTGGCTGCAGCACTGCCGGACCAGATTGGGAAATCTATACAAGCAGATAAGAGCTGGCTGGGTTCATTAGCCTGGAGCAGCAGAGGAAAACTAGCTGCAAGCATACAGGGGGGAGTAAGTGTGTGTGCCATGTGTTTATTAGTGTAGGTGTGGGTATTCCAGTAGGCAAAATGTGTTAAACATGAGCGTTTGTCACTGTAGAAACCTTACTGGACATAACAGGTTTTACGGTGCCATGTATATAATCTAACATCTACCAGTCTTGTGTGTGTGTGGTTGTATAATATGTGTGTATTGTACATTCAGAGGTATTCTTTTACCTTCACAAAACTGTGCAGATGGGCAATACTAAATTATACCTTGCTTGAATAAGAAAATATCTTTAATAGCTGAAATGTTGAATTAACTTTATATTAATAGAACTATTGTACCTGAAAACTTTGTGTTAGATGTCTTTTTTGTCCCATTACAAAGCCACTAATAAGGACAAGAAGAGAAAAAAGCTCCATACCACATAGAAACAAGTAGCAAAACAGTGGAAAGTGGAAAGGGATTTTCAGATAAAATGTACTGTAAATTACACCTGTGAGTAAATAGATACGCCAGTTAAATGAGGACAGACGGTTTACAGCACTTTGGTAATACGCAACTGTAATACAAAGAAGAACTGTAATTCTGCCTGTTCGTGCACACAGAGCCACTCAGACATTCTCATACATAATCTCTACAAGAACCTGTCTCTGCAGTATGAGACGATCACATCTAATCTGATTTCTTATGTCAATATCTTCACCTTCACCCAATCCATCCATCCATTTTCCTCCACTTATCCGAGGCTGGGTCGCTAGCAACAGGCAAAGCAGGGTTATCCAGACTTCACCCTATTAGAAGAATGAACATCTAATAAGACTAGCCACCAGTAAATTCTGCCTGCAGTCACAGCATTCAGTACAGTGTGTATGTGCAAGATAAGCAGGCCTTGATGAGAGTGCATGTATGCGTGTGATCTAGAGCTGTAAAGATTAGTTGATCAAAAACAAATGAAGCTGAAACTATTTTCATAGTCGATTAATCGTTCAGGTCATTAGTTCCAGGTTCTAAAAATGTGAGAATGTTCTGCTTTTCCTTGCCTTACATTATACTAAACTGAATATTTGGGGGCTCGGACTGACATAACCATAATTTGACAAGACATCTGATGTCCTCACTTTAGGCTCCAGTAAATTTGTCACTTTTTTCTGACCAAGTGATATGTGCAAATGTACACTGTAAAAGAGACAAACTGCAGCTCTCTGCTGTTTTGGTTTTCTGCCCCTCACACTTCTCGTTAAGCTTCCCATGTAATGTAAAACTGTAAGCAGCCATTTTCAGCACACAATTTCAAAAGAGGCTAGTGCACGCTTCCTGCCCAGCATGAACTGACAAAAAGCTGAAGTTTGGAAAGCTGACCATCTAGCAAACTAAAGACCAAAATGATTTTTCTCAGCAGTTGGTGGACCTTTAGAGCTAAATGGCAAGTCATGTCAGGCTCATGTTGATCTGCTTCTGCTGGGTATGTAAATAGGCAATTGTTTGCTAAAATGTTCATTAACCATCCAATGGTTTATCAGCGTTATGTATCTGTGAGTGATTTGGAGCCTTTCACGCACGAATTAAATATAATATAATAAAATAAAATACCTGTAGTTTGTCTTCACCATTCCTAGCCAGGCTGCGACAAGCTGCATCTAGTTCCTCACCCATGGAGGTCAGGACTGCCTCTTGCTCCACTTCCATCTGCAACACCTTCTCCTCCAGCTTAACGAGCTGCGACTCTGAAGCGCGTCTCCGCTCACCTGACCTGACCTGTGGAGGAGCCGTGTGGGGTATTGCGGATGCAAATTAGAGATCGCTGTCCGGTGGTTTTAGTTATGTCATTTGAATATTACAAGACAACGTAAGGACACTGATTATAGCAGCTTTTCTGTCGATGAGTGGAGAGATCCAGGTTTGTTGGATCAATCCCAGTAGTTTATTTACAGTTTACTCAATACACATATACCAGAACGACAGACAAACAACCTTGGACATCAGACAGCCATTCAGTTTCCTCTCACACAAAAAGACCTAGTTAAAGTTTCCCTCTCTGGTCTGCACTGTCAATTTTTTCTGGGTCCCTACCAGGACACTGCAGGGATCGATATGTCCGAGGCACAGGAACCAACTGATAAGTTCTGCCCAGGGACCGTGGATCATTATCCTGTCCCTGGGATAATAAACTGCCCACGTTACATTAATAAGAGCCCCTTTTTCTCCATTCACCCGATTTCAGATCAATACATGGATCCCCCCAAAGAGTCCTCATGCAACTTATCAGTGAATAGGGGTTCAATATTTCATCTGTTGTAAAACACTAGAGGACGTATTGAGGAAGAAAAAATAGTGCTGATTTGGCACCACTTAACCTTTTAAACCATTATTACGTTTGCTTTATCACATGACCTTACCAGATATCCTAGATCCTGGAACGAAGGATGGAAGGAAAGCAATGTCCATGTAGGTTATTGTTTGTATGTGTTTTTTATGCTTCCTGGTGCGGTTCTGTCTGATCCAGCAAAAGAGATATTGTTCTGGTGATTTGTTAAATGTTAACAAAGACAACTATGCGTGAATAGCCAGTCCTCTAGACTAGAGATGCAACATGTGGTTATCATTACGTGTATCAAATAAGGTGTAAAAGATACAATGTGAAACCTGCACATGCAGTAAGGAGAATGCTTGTGTTAAAAGTATAATGGCTGCTGATGGCACTCGTGTCTGTACAGTTTGTCTTAGCAGTTAAATGTATTTCCTTTTAATGTTCTTGGATGTTGTCTGTCACAATTAATTAGATTCAGCACAAATATGTCAAAACCTCTGCTAAGCAGATATTCCGCATTTATTGGAAGTAGTTCGGTATTAGTCACTATGTTTGAAAAATATGGCAAAAGGAGGCCGGGCTTACTTTGTCATCCAGCTCCTGTTTGAGTAGCTGGTACTTTATGAGGAGAAGTCCATGTGCCTCGTCTTTTGTGCTCAGCTGCGCTGCCAGCTTATCACACTCATCCTTCATCCTGTCCAACTTGATGCGCAGCGCCCCACACAGCTCCTTGTCTGACGCTGCATCTGCCTAGTAGAGAGGGGATGTGTTGAAGGTCATGATACACAGGCAATAATTTGAGATAATGAGGATCGACAGGTTATTTGCTGCAAAAATATCAACTTCGAAGCAGGTTGCAATTTGTTTTTCTGTGATTTTCAAGTCCTAAAATATACTAGTATGAGTAAGTAGTGCAAATACGTTTTCAAAATTACCATCTTTCCGACAAATGCTAATGATTGCTGCTTTTTGGGTCATATGTACAGCATGCCAAATTTTCCAGAGGTCCATAACAATTTGTAAAAGTCACATCTAGGCATCACGGGCTTTTCTGACACAGCCCTGCAAACAGAGATCATCATGTAATGAATGGGTAAATGCCATTGCCAAGACTCTGAAATCAAGACCCTAATTCCTGTATCAGTCCATCTGAAGTGGGCAAAGGTTGTCATTAGTTTTCTATCTAAATTGATTCCATTACACACAGCTCAAGATGTAGTAAAGTTGAAGGAACAACAATGTCTGAGGACTGGGAGTGACAGGAGTGACACAAACAAAGAAAAAATCGAAAAACAGAACTGCTGGAAGTCAGAAGAGAGGAAGAACAGATGGAAAATGCTAAATTAGAACTGGAGGGAGGCAGTAAGAGAGGGATTAAGACAGACAGAGACAGCGAGAGGGAAGATATAGTGGAGGAGAAACCAAGAGTGAGAGGACAAGGACAAGAAAATAAGAATATTTTAAGCTTTTTCTGACAGTTGACTGTATCAAAATCGTAATACAGGCTTCTGGCTATGCTGTGTGAATATTGGGTGGGCTTCTTAGGGACATCTGCAGCACCCGTAGGCTAGTACTTAAAAACATTCTAGCAAATGCCCTTGTCCTTCCCACACTCGGAAATGACACCATTACAATGAGCTATGTCAGATATTAATGCCATTTAGCACAGCTAATGGGCTAAACTCAACCATATCAGGGAGGACCATGCACCTTAACAAACAATGTACCCACGAGGGTTCATCATTGGAGATACAGAAGGAAGGGAGGGAGGGGGGGCACAGAGGGAGTAAGTCAAGCGGAGTCCCCTATCTCCAGCACTGCCTTGATGAGACTTCGAAGGTCTGATATCTGGGGTTTTTAAATATTCACGCTTGGAGCTTTGGAGCGGCTGTGAGGATCCACGGGGCACCACACACCATCGAGAGCTCAGCTATCCTCGAATCACCCTTACTCAGAGGACAGAGCCCCGGCCAATGAGTAGAATTACTCTAAATGAGAGTTTTGTCTGTGTCTCACTGAGTCGGTAATAGGCCAGATGTTTCAATGCTGAGGCATGTTACCCTGCGCCGAATTTGAAGTGTGTGCCAATGATACTCTAAAAAGTCAATTAGAGGGTAGCACTCTGTGATCTGTGAAGAAAAAATAAATCTCTTCGGTTGGCTTATGACCTTGACATCTCAAAAGATTTGACAAATGTGCGTGTCACATTTGATGCAAAATCCAGAGCTCAGCAGGGGTCTTTATTTATTTCATTTAAAGGAATAGTTCAACATTTATTATTTATTCGCTTTCTTGCCAAGAGTTCGATGAGAAGATCAATACCCCTCTCATGACTGGTGTGTGTGTGTGTGTGTTGTGTGTGTTCCTCTTCTGTGCCGCAGTGATGCATGCAAACAACATACGATATAAAGCATTTGATTAAAGATCAAAGGTAAGCTCATTTAGTGCATATTTTTAGATTCCCCCTCCCCCCCCAGTGAAAATGAAATGCAAAAATTACCATTCCCACTAAAAATCATGACTCAATTGGCAATATCTGTCAAAATAATCACAATGTTTTGGGGGGTTTTTGCATATTGTTCAGCCCTATTTTACACACATTTCAAATTATTGATGAAAGGATTTTAGATTTTAATATTTAATATTTTATGTATTTCTATATATATTCTTATATCATTCATTGCAGCATTAGAAATGCTGATGGTTATTTATTGGTATTTTGAAGACCCCCACAACCGCCAAATGTAGTTGCTTCTGGAGGGGCTCGTGTCTCTTTTGGGGGAGCAAAGACCCACCCCACCCCGGCTCTCCTGTAATTCGAACACTGCAATATCCGCTTACCAGCATCTCTAAAGCTCATCAATTAACAGGTTATATCTCATTTGTTCAATCTGTACAAAAACCAAAGTGATATGTGCAGACTATTTCTTGGCTGGGAGCAGCTGCCAGGCAACCAGCAGAGACTCCAGGAAGGCCACTGGAAGTTAGCTGTTTCCCGTCTTTATGCTAAGCTAAGCGGCTGCTGGCTCTGACTACACATTTACTGTACACACATGGTGTGTGGTGTCATCCAACTCTCAGCAAAAGGCAAAACCCAAAATGTCAAACTCTTCTTTTAACTGTATATTAACTTTGTGGGAAAAAAAAACCACATTGAGCATATTTGTAAAAGGGCTTACCTTAACCTCCTTCAGGTGTGCCTGTATTTCATTCCGCTCCTGACGGCAGAGCTTCAGCATGTCCTGCACAGCACAATCCTTCTTTGTCCTGCTGTCCTCCATCACCACCTTCATGTTATCCAGTTCTTTCTGATGCACCTCTCTCTCGAGCTGCAGCTGTTGCCCCAATGCGGCCCGCTCCTCCTGCACTGCTGTCAGCTTGGCCTGTAGGTCCAAGGCGCTCTTCTGGAGCTCCTTCTTGGAGCGCTCCTCCTCAGCCAACCGCTGGGCTAGCTGAGCATGGGCTGAGCTCATCTGCTTCAGGGCGGTCTGGAGCTCGGCCTGTGTGTCCTGGTCTCTCTGGCAACGACGGGCTTGTGTGTCAGCTCGTTCTTCCAGCCTCTGGTTCTCTTCCTTCAGTCTTGCCTGGACAGCAGTCTGACGCAGAGACTCCTCCTCTAGGGCAGCTGAGGCCTCCTTCACCTAGGGTTAGGAGGGCTGTTAGATAATCTTCTAATGACTCTAGCTGAGGTTTATGTCTGTGGTTAGACTGTGATTTGTACAAGAATGTGTTTGTAACCACTAAACAAGCATTTCAGAAAAGAGAACCGATATATGCCTTGATATATATACCTTGGCACAACTTTAATGCTTGCTGAGTACTTTAAAAAAGGTGTCATCATTACTTGACACCCAAACATCATACTTAATGGTGATAGTGTGATACCTCTTGATTTAAATAAAGTTAAACTGGTCTTGAATCAATGAACTAGACTTGCAGCCTGATGGATTCAAATTTAAAGTCTGTATTAAAGCATTAATATATATGTGTTCTGAGTTTGTTACACCACAGAAAAATGTGTTATTAAATTTGATTTCAAAATCGTGAAAAAATTAGTAGAATTCTCTGCTCCGAAGCGCTGGGGGCGTGTCCGCTGAAGGCACCGGTAGATAACTTTACTGTACCACCGAGAGGTGCCGCTCAGCGACAGGCTCTCGTTCAGCGAGCTATCCCAGTAGCACAAAGCTGTAATTTTTACATAGTGTTATAGGAGGTGCATGCTCACTATGGCACCAGTGCAACATCGAGCCATGACTTGTGTGAGTCTAAGCAAATCTCTGAATTTCCTTTACACAGACTTCTAAGATTGCTTGCTAGATGCAGATTGTTAAATGAAAACCAGACCCCCAGTCCCCCAGTTTTTTGTGTCCCTAGTGCTTTCAAAGATCTATTTTCTGGGTGTTCAACCCCACACCTCCCGGATTTCCTGCTCCAGTGACAACTGGCGCTGGCGGGATTCAGACAGCTCCACGTCCTTGCGGTGGAGCTCTTCTTCGCGCTGCGCCAGGCGGCCTAGGATCTCAGCGAGCTCTCTGCGGGCTGCCTCTGTCTGCTGGCTCAGCGCCTTCAGCTGGGCCTGAGAGCCCTCCTTTTCCCTGGCTGCCTGGAGGGAGCAAAAGAGAGAGGGGGGGGAGAGAAGGGAAATGAAGAACGACAAATGAAGAGGAGGCGGAAGACGGTGTAAAAAGGAGCTCTAACAATAATGATGAACGCAAGAGAAAGAGTGACAGAGAGACAGAGGGAGAGAAACATATGCAGTACCAGCTCTTGCGCTGATAGGAAAATGCTAGCACTCAGCTCCCTGATAAGGGACAATGGTCAGGTCTGTTCAAGGCAGATTGCTTCTAATACTCTGGCTTTGACTGGAATTTGCAAAGACTTTGCTGTAGCTCAGAACCTAATCATTTAATTGAGCACTTGATTCTCTCCCCTAATTCATTAAGGGGGCAGAAATGATTTTGTAATTAATTCGCGTCACGTCGAGTATGCCAGGTGGGAGCCTGCCTGTCTCTCTGTGAGGCGCAAGGCTGCTGTTGAGTTTGGAGGTGACTCAGTTCAAATGGAATGGAAATCACTGGGAGGTGACTTTCAAGCTAATAGGCAGCTGTTAATTATTCAACTATGCACAACTGCTGTAACATACCTCGCAAAAGGTACTTCATATTTGGTTATATTATTATTAAGTTAATTCAAAAAACATTATTCATGAGTGTTAATCTGACTTTGATACAAAGCCCTCTATGCTATACAGATAAAACAAAGCATGGAATAAATTTAGCAGAGAAAGGCATGCATATGTATCCAACCATTTTGCTTTGTTTGGGTTGAATAGCAGCATAAAAAGCTCCAGAACATTTCTTTCCTTTAAAACTGAGACCAGTTTCATTCCCTTCATCGTAAGGACACTGAATGCGACATACAATATGGATTGCAATGGATATGTATTTGTATCGCCCTCTTTCCAATCATTATACTGAAAGGTACAGAAGACTGCTTATGCTGATTTTCCAGTCCATTTCTACTATGAAAGGACATGGAGCAATTGGACCAGAAAAACTCATAAATATTTTAACATCTGTATTTCCCCTGTGATGGGAGGGTGTTGATTTATTTTCTCTAAAACACTTGAGATTTAAACTTGAATGCCCTCCATACTGTAATGCAATAAAGGATGGAGGAGGGTTATTGCTTAGAAACACACAGCTACTAAAAATATTTGAAATATAACATATCTGAGTAACAGAGTTCTGTGCATCATTGTGGCCTGTTGTAGCAAGCTATTTGCTTCCACCATCCACTGATGTATTCTGACGTCAGCAGGTTGCAGAACTAAAGGGAGAGTTTGGCTGAGATAAGTTTTGTTTTCCTCTCGCCGCCTGGGGCGTCACTACAAATCAGTCTACTGCTAGAGTTGAGAAATGCATTTCAGTACGGACAGTATTGATTACTTTTTAGAACGCACTGTCAAAGTCAAAGCAGCTGTGCATGAGCCAGAGTCCACCGCTGAGAAAATGCAACAAAGCCAGTCAGTTGATGTTCAGAGTGCTGCCAGCTGGTTAGCCGCTAGCACAGCCAACAGCAGCAGCAGCACTATGTTTGAAACAGAGCCGGTGGGAGCTGACGAGTAGAGTGGACTCGTATTTAAGCTGCAGCTGCCCACCAGTGCCAACTGATACCTAGTCAATACGCTGCAGTGAGATGTACCACGGTCCGGTAAACTTGTGCTGGATTCTGTGCAACAAACGAGAGCTTTCACTTTGTTCAAAGATTAAGCCGAAAGAACGAAGAAAGCGGTTCTGATTGATTCTTGACCACCGTGGGCACAGACACAGTGTTACTTTAACTCTAATGTACAATAACAATCACAGTTTTGCCTGACTGTTTCCAATGGCACAAGTAAATGGATGGTAAATGGACTCTTTCTTATATAGCGCTTTTCAACCGAACCGGTTCCCAAAGCGCTGTAACAGTAATCTAAGTTAGAACAGTAGTCTAATTCACAAGTTTGTTTGCTGTGTAATGTTTCTGTATGCATATTCCGTTTGTAGATTTTTAATGCAGGCGACTCACAGGCTTTACCATCGAGTTCCTCATATCGGTACGCAACGCATATCGGTACTTTTAGGCACCATGGGACAGACTTTCTGAACAGGAGAATGGCTATTTCTTTGTCAATATGAATGGTGTCAAAATGGTTTTAGTTTTAGTAGACTGGATCTACCATAAACAGACTGGGCATCCAGCGAAATGTTGATTTAAAGATGCAACTCAATAGCATCTTTCATTAGATCTTCCCTGCTTCCTAAATGCCCACTTCTTTCAAAACCCCCAGTGATGACATCATCAGGATTCCTTCAAACTTTGGATACCTCCATCCAGAGCCACAGAAGACATTAGACAGCTGTTTTCACAGGCTGAGTAATACTCCTTGAGATGGGTAAACTGAGCATCATGTGTAAAATCAGTGGATTGACACTTTAAGGCAAAGGTCAAGTCAAGAAGTCATTTAAATTGATTTTTTTTTCCAATGTGGAAAGACAGCCGACATTATAAAGATCAGTAGTTACTTAGCCACAGATGCTACTGTAGGTTGTGGTGTCAAACGTCGTGTGATGATGGCATCTGCCTCAACCGACCTGCGAGGCCTTGTTGGTATGGAATTGAGCCTGGGCCATGGCCTCCTCCCGCTCCTTCTGCAGTCTCCTGCACTTTGCCCTCCACTGGCGCACAGCCTCTTGGGCCCTGGTCTTCAATTCATCTCTGCTCCTCGTGCTCTCCTGGAGCAGTGCCTCCGTCTGCCTGCTCTCCGCCTGCCCTCGGCTCTGAAAGGATGAGTGAATAAATAAAGGGTATATTCAGTCTTTGTAATCTGAATCAGTGTTTTTATTAACCATGGGTTTGATCCCAAAATGTCTCACAGGCCTAATTCTGAAAGATCTCATTACTGCAGCATTAGTTTTCAATAGTTTACATTGTAATTTTGTGAACTTGTGGCCCAGAATGAGGCACTACACACAGTGTGCTTCCAATTTAAATTGAAACTAGAAAAATCACCCCTTGTGGAGAATTAAATTATCCATCAACTGATGAATTACAGCATGACGCAATAACCAATATTAAAATACCTGTATCTCCCTCAACTGTTCCAGCATTCGTAGCTGCTGCTGCTCCCGCCGCACCAGGTCTGATGACAATTCCTGGTATATAGAAAAGAGAAAGGTCAAGGATGTGTGTGTGCGTTTGCGTGACTACTACTGCTAATGAGAGGAAAAAGACAGAAAAGTCAGGAGAAATAGAGACACAGCGGTGTGGAGGAATGTGTTTGGGGCAGTGGAAGCTAGGAAACGGAAGAAAAAGACAGTTGATGGTAATGAAGGAAGCAAAAAAAGAAAAAAAAAGGTGTGAGAGTTTAAGGCAGGATGAACCATAAAAGGTGGGTATAGCGGGCAAAGACGAGGACAAAAGACAAAGACAGAAAGGTCAAGGAAGATTGAGACTGTGTTTACATGCTGTCTGCAATTCGATTATCTGCAAGGCTGGTCTGAAAAGTAGTCTGAAAGGAGATCTGCACTAGATTAACTTCATATCCACACGAAAATCACAATCATTTTGAAGTTTCAAGTTTGATTGACGTCTAAAGTCAGGGCACGTAAGGTTAGCCTGCTGCAGTTTAGGTATTTATACTGAATATGGCTGTCAGTTAGAAGTAATTAGTCATAGACTGATTAGTCATAGGCCTATTAGACTGTATATAAATTCAGTCACTGAGAAATTGAATCTTCTACCCTATTCTCCTCATTATACTTCATTTTTGCTCATTTACTGTTAAAATGAAACATTTCCAACGTCTATTTTGATCTAGACATAAAAACCATAAGAGGCGCCCTAGGTGCTACATGCAAACGCCCACTTCATTTTTTCACACCTACTCGGCAATAAGGGAAGCGTGGGAGTTTAAACACATTTTCAGTGAAAGAAACATGAGAGATTAGAGGAATGTGCCAATGCTTAAAGTGCAGCTATTTCTACTAACATTTTATTGATACCCACCGTAACCTTGAATACCCCTGCTTAGCAAGGGAATGCGTTTTGTTTTGTCTCTCTAGACCTTGTTTTTAATGTCTTGTTACAGTGATGGAAGTGACACGTCGCACCAGTTTGAGAAGGATAAATGACTGCTGGTTGACTTCTGATCTCCAATTCCAACTGTCAACTTCATCTGACGATTTTAAGAGGATCAAGTGGCATGGAGTTGGCGGAGGATGCGACCACGGATGAGAGGCACCCGACAAACTGAAATAACCCTGCTCTGGGTGGAGATGCCAACACGGGCTGAGTCAAAAGCCTGCTTGTGTTGTGTTTGTTTGCACTCCAGCTGAGAGATCCTCAATGTTTCCCATTTATCCTTTAGAGTAAAGAACAAATGTATTATCTAGATGACTGGTCGTATTCAGACCACATCAGGCACTGCGGTGAAAACGCCAGTCCGCCCATTCATTTGAACGTGGGTAGTGCGTTTAGGCTGTGGTGGATGGGGGATGCATGGAGTGCCAAAAAACTCCAACAGCCCTGAAAAGTTAAAGCAGAATCAGCTTTTGGAGAAACGCAACCATTATCATGCTGCGGTGGCCAATCCTCCAGGTGATGAAGAACAGTGGTTAACATGTAGCATCCCGCTGTTTACTGAGCAACTGTGAAGATGGAAGAGATCGATCGCCGCCGTGATGACTGTACATCAGCTGTATAACCCTCCCACGAGGCAGTACAAAAACGTTAATTGCCGTGCAGTCGTTTGGTGTTGTATTGCTTGTTGGTAGTGCTGCAATCAGCATGGCCGTCTAGTGACACGGTAACTGATAAGTACCCGAAAGAGACATTGACAATGTACAGACTGAGCAATAGCGACTGGCAGACACAGGCAGAGAGGACAGGCTGTGCTGCCAGTGTGATGAGGGAGCTGTAGAGACAGAATTACACTTTCTAACACAACGTCAAACCTAAACAAGGACTCTTTCCAAAATTTTAAATAATACCCGGAATTCTGAAGTCTGACAGAAAGAGGAAATGACCCTTCATTCTGGGGGAAAAGAAAGAATGTGCAGTTTTTGTTGCTAAATATGTCACTTCCCGCCACAATGAGAGACAAGCAGTAGGACACATCTAGAGAGACATTTGTAGATTTGACACTTGTACTTACTGCCACCATATCCTTTTTGTTTTTATGTTGTTATAGACTAATGGGTGTCTTGTTTCATCCCTATCAATACTAACTCATAAATACCCAGTTTCACACAATTTCTCTGACACACACCTCCACCTGTACACTGAGCTGGACCCTCTCCTTCTCCTTGCGGTCCAGAGCCCGTTTCAGTTCTTCAACCTCGCCGAGGACTGAGGCCGCGCGCAACTGGACTCGCAGATCCGACACTTCTTGTTCCAGGTTCAATCGATCTGTACACGTGCACGCACACATGCAGGCACATAATTAAAGTGTTGTTAGAATTGGTTTCCACGTGGAGACAAAAAAACACATACTCAAGGAACTTGAGGTGACTGATGGATTAGGGAACATGGGAAATGCATTGTATCTTCCGCAAAAAGGCAAAAAAAAAAAAAAAAGACTAGGCAACATCTTTTTGAGTGATATAAATATTTAAGCAGAGTCCATTTGGAATTATTTTTCGAACCTTACTCTGAAAAGTTTTACATCCTTTACCTACTATTTTGAAGGCTCATATGCATGGCTCACTGCCAATCATTTCTCTTGGTCACTTGGGGCAGACCAAGAGTTGAGAGACATGAACAGAATGGAAATGAAGTGATTTCAGAATACAGATTTAAACAAATAATCTACTGCATATCGAACTACTAAAGAACTTTAGACACTTTTAGAAGAATTTGTTATTTTCAAACTTTTGCTGCCTTATAATGCCCTTCGATGCCCTACAACCAATACTATTATAAAAAAAATAGGATACTGAAAGGTAAGATTTTCAAAACTTTTACTATCTACTCTCAATATTCTCTCCTTTCATGATCATATATTTGACGTTCTTTTTCACTTCTCTTTCTGTGCTATGGTCGATTCAACCCTCCACTCCACTTCTCCAGTCCTGCCTGTATTCTTGCTGGCCCTGTATCTAATCTCAGACATCTATCTTCCCACTGCCCTGCATTCACCCATCCCCCTACTCTTAAAGGTATCTTGATGTATGGTCTGAAGATTTCCTTCAAGGAGAAACTGATGCGTAAAAATAACATAACAAGACATTGCCAGCTATTTCCATGGTTACAGACTTGGCATGGCGATCTTTTAACTCATCCATTGACCTGCATCTTGTTTCCTCTCTGTCCTCCTGTTTATCCAGCCCTATATTCAGTACCTGGCCCTCGCTGTCCACCTCTTCCCTCCTCCCTGTCAGTGTGTTTGCCATGGGACTTCAAAGGTTCCAGCTGGGTCCTCTGAAGCTCAATCTTCTCCTTCCTCGTCCTCAGCAGCTCACCGCTCATGTCCTCCACCTGGGGATCACCAGCCGTGTAAGCAGACACAGAGGGAGACATCTGACTGCCTGACAGCGGGCAAAACGACACTGACATTCTCTTCGAAGAATCTGCACTGTTTATTGTTTTGTCTCCTGGGGTTTGCTGTACATTCTCCATATACAATCACATACAGTAGACACACACAGACATAAACAAACCTGTCGAGCGAGGGAGTCTTTGCTATCCTCTGACTGTTGTAGTAGTCGCCTAGCTCTCTCCAGTTCCTGCTCCATCTAAGGAGAGCACAACAATAACAGTGTGAGGACATTGCATTATCATTAGGTATGCAGTATCTACGATCTACAAATTTAAAATGTATACAATTTGAAATAAGGCACACTTAGGAAAGTATTCGGAGGTGGATCAATTACATTTTTAGCTAAAAAGTAACTAATTGCCTACGTAAAAATTTTAACTCTAACTACTAGTGATGGGAAATCTGGCTTTTTAGTGAGCCAGATCATTTGGCTCAGCTCAGCAGTAACAGCCAGCTCTTTCATCTCCTAAACGACTCACATATATACAAAACGTAAAATATTCATTGTAAATTATACTAATCTAATTTTACATTGTTTGGTAGACACTATAACACATGTGTAAAGAATTACACAACTCTATAGAGACTAATATATTTCAATATAATTTATGTGATATAATACAAAACAAAAGAAATTCTGTTCTGTTCAAAAATGTTATTTGTTCATTGTAATGCATTTCTTTTTATGTGGGTATATGTGGGTTCTGGATCATACTAACAAATACATTGTAGGATCATCCTATAATTCTGTCTTGTCTTGATGTTAACTTACAAAAACAAAAAGAAAAAAAAGGAATCCAGCTCCCACCGTTCACCTAAAGCAGGTGGCTCATAGAGCCGACTTGTTTGCAACCGACACATAACTACTAACTACTACAACTGCTGAACTTTTACAGGGAAAACTTTCATAATATTAAGTCCATAATAATTTACCTAAGGTTTTCAATTTTTTAATACAAAAGCATTCCTTTAAGACTAAATATATTCACCTTGGACTTCTCCCTCTCTGCTTTCAGTAGCCTGGCTGTCATGGCCTCCTCTCTCCCATTGGCTTGTACTTTGTGTCTCCCTGAAGTCTGCAAAACACAATATACACCATGTATAATTATAACAGCACACATATAACAGTAGTGTAAGACTGCAATATGTTACGTGCTGTTGCGTCACAGCGTCTTCTTGGAACAAGATGCAGGCATCATGGTGGATTTGTACAAGAGCTAAGGTTCCACTCATTCATAGCAGGCTGTGGTGATGAATTACCGGCTGCTAGCAATAACATCTACCCAAGTGACTCATCATCCATTTGATTCACATCACAGCGGGCCCACCGGTGGAGAATAGATGTGCCCTCTGCTCTCCCTTCCTCTCCTGCTCTTTAGTAGTAAAAGAGATTATTTTCCTCTTCATTGCCTCATTCTTGTTTATTTACCCTTAATTTTTTGGACAAATGCATTATTTCCCACCGCCCTGGGCCCTGCTGGTGTCCCATTAGGGCACTACGGAGGAGAGCGATGCAAATGAATTGGGAGCTACAATCATTACACAGTGTAGTGTATTGAAAAGTCTAGCTGACAAAGGTTATCAGTCTGGATACAGTTACACAGTGCCCCTCTGTGGCCTACTAATAAACTGCAGTAGGCATAAGAGATAAAAAGCGACTGATGCCAAGACACCGATTAGCTTACACAAAAGCCTGTCCCCCAAATTAGGAACCAAGACATAAATGGTTATGCTGATGAAAAATAACATGGGCGATTTTTGTGGCCAAAAGGAAAGTAGCTATGTAAGAGCACAATAATACAACAATGTTTTCTTTACAGTGACTGTGGCATCTATTGAGTGCATCTAGCTATGAATCTACATCTAAACTAAAGTGCACCTAATGACAGAGCTCTCTCAGCTATTAATACTTTAAGAATAAAAAAAAAAACAGAAAAACATGACTGGCATGAAATACGGGAAAGTAGCAATTACTTGCTTAGTGGCCATTTGCACTGCATCAAAGTAATTGCCTAGGTGTGCTTTATGGTCTCATAAAGCAGAGCAAGAGGGCTGGGTGACACAGTGAGAACGCTGCTTTAACAAACAAGAGAGGAATGGCATTAGAGAGAAAACCCTTCAGTAAAACCCTCAGATTTGCCTTTTTTCTTTAGTATGTTCTGTGATTGAATTATTTGATTAACATCACTTGTCAACACAGTTAACAAATGCAAATAATCTAATGTATCTAACCGTGTGGAAGATTACTAATCACACTAATTGTAGTTAGTGGTTTTGGTTCTTCTCTGACTTCCGTTTGGTCAAAGTGAATAATAATTACACAACGGAGATCACTTGAGAATGTTTCCGCATTCATTTTTTAACGCCATCCTGCTGGCATTTGAACCCTTCTGTATCAGAGTTGGCAACCAGAACAGCTTATGATTTTTTTTTTTAACTGAGCATTAATAAATTGTGGAAATGTCAATGGTCTGAATTATTACTCCGGAATAACCAAGAAGCATTTATTGCTTTTGCTGCTGCTCTTATGTGGGTGGAAAGTCCTGCTGAATTGCTTTCTCTCTACTGCATCAGCCAAATTTCCCCTGTATGGATTTCATTTAATGCCTCTTAGAATGAGCAATTATTAGTAAAATGGTTTATGAATGCAATGATTCTCCCTCATATTACATATTGCTTGACAAGTCTCAGCCATGTAATACCACCCTCAGGAGGTAGTATACAATAAGGCTGTGAAGGTCTTAGACAAAAAGCCAAATTGTCACCATCATTGTGACATTTTAAGCTGGGACAATGTGATCAAATAACAAGATGCTTTGCCTTAACAGTCCTGCTTCTTCCATTCTGTTATGAGGACAACTATAGTAAAAGCAGCAACACTACAGCTGTGGATAGAGATGACTGCATCAGACCAGTTAAGCTAAATGTCCATTTAGCCAATCATCCTTTTCTTTCCAAGAGTGGCATGGCAAGAACCCACGGATTTGAGACAACAATCTATAATACTTTGGCTACAACATTTAAAATGTGGCCATTGGGTAAAGACCAGTGACAACATGATATTCTAGTCTACGCGTGTTTGCTTCATGCATTCATAATACTTGCTTGTATGATGGATAGTGGTGTCTTGCTTGTATGTGTCTGTAACGGTTTCATTTCATTAATGCTGTATCTCCCATGTGCTTTGATGTTGTTTTGTATCACTTGTTTGTTTCTTTTAAAATATAACATAACCTGCTCAGGGACTGTAGATGAAAGGTTGTTTGGCTAAATTTGACAGATTTACATCATATTGATCAAGGTGTGCTGTCAAGGTGTCCATTATCAGGAATGAATGTCATCCCCGCCGTGCACTAATTCCTACATTATCCTGCAGATACCATGGTCACTTGCCAAAGGAAAAAAGATGAAGACCATTCATTTATATTTTCATGCGTTCTGAAATCACAATCTAAAGGTTTTTCACAAGCCTCAACTACCCTGGTAACACCTGCGGGTTTGACCGACACCTGGAACAATCATTACTATCCCATAGGTTTCCTATGCAATGGAAACATTGTTCGCTACTCCAGTAAACAGGACTAACCTCAGATAAGACTTGGAAACAGGAGATATTTCTAGTCCGCTCAGCTCATAGAATGCTTTGGCTCAGCTATTAACCAGAAAGCTACGGTTATGCTAGCAAGATTCAAAGTGAATAACATTACATCTATAATTTGACTCTATGCTTAACAACAAGGCTATCTAGCTATCCAGCTATATCATTGTCCCCAAATCAATATCAAGAGTTCCATGAACAAATGTTAGGCCATGTGTCCTTCCAAAGTTGTCATATTCTCCAAATAGGTTAAAGAAAGTCACTCATTATTGTAATTAGATGTTAGCTTGTTAACATGTTGCAATACAATGCAGAAAATTGTAAACAGACGCTCCGAGTCCCTGTTGCTATGGTTACTCATTAGGCTGATACTAGGTAGCCAGCACATTAATTTAGAATGGAACAGACAATTTCAGTGGAACTACTTAGTAGGTGTGAATTGTCAGGAATTAATGGACACCCTGCAGTCAATGAGAATCGAGGATTCACCCAGAACATGGTATAAGTACTGTAATGATCCCTCTTGTCCTGCCCACATCCCTGAATTCATGTGCCTTCATGTTGCCTCTAGAAAATTTTTTGGCGTTCTCTTTGAATGCCAGAGAACATAAGCGTGTCAACATGGAGGTGCAGGATGGAGGGATCACAGCACGTAAGAGGTGGGGAGGAGTATCACCTCCTGTAGCTCGTCAGACATGGCCACCTGCTGATCGGGCCTCCTCTCTCTTTCCACGCCGCTTTGCTCAGTGTGCATCTCTCTCTCCAGCTCCTGCAGACGTTGCTCCACACGAGACGACACCTGCAGACAGCGAGACGGAAGATGTCTCAGGTCAACAAAACATCGCCGATGCGGGAACGGCAGCCAGATGTGATAAATGAGACAACAGGAAATTAAACGGGTGGATGACAAAAATATGTTAGAACTGGCTGGAAGTATTACATTCACGATCTATGTACGATGAATTCACCGTCTAATCAGGAAGCATCACATCCACCTGTAAGAGACAGCTAATACCTTTATCTTCTCACGACTGAGGACGAGGCAAGATAAAACATATTAAACACGTTGGCTGTCATTTGAAGCAGCATATTTGGTGCAGTGAGGAGCTGTGTGTCTGGAAATTAAACTGTGATATTTGCTAAAGTAAGACTTCACTGAAGTTTCATTTGGAAATGAGGACACCATTTGTCCGTAGCTGTTTTCTATTCAGGAAACTAAAGTATTTGCATACTGCACGCTTTATACAGCAGCTTTCATTTATCAATAACTGTGATGTGATGTCGCATCCACTTTTCTTCTGAAGTCTACAGAGCTAGAAGGCATTCTTGAAGTACCGGTTGTGAAATACACAGGTCCAACTCACTGAGGCCTGTCTCTGCGAAGACGTCATGTGTCCTGAGAGGCTCTCCATCGCTCGCCTGGTTTCAATATCACACCTATGAAAAAAATAAAAACAGACAAATCCAGCAGACTGAAAACGTTTGCACATCTGAGTTCTCTGTTAGAAAAATTCCTATTTCAGGACATCATTGATCAAAATGTGAAGGCATGGATGTGACGCCACTAAAAATAATAATTATGAAGCTTCAGATGTTGAAATACGGTGTATGGGTCAGCAGCACCAAGGAGAAGAGATTTTTAATAACCTGAAAATGTCAAATTCTGCTGCCTTTTGACTTTTCAGTGCCACTTTTATCACCTCATCGTCAAGGAGATTTCAAAGACCTGAAAACCATGAATTTGTTTTCACAGCTCAAGCTAAAACTTTTTATGTACAGTGTGGGTATCAAAAATAAAAGATCAATATCCTGTAGGTCTAAGTTAGTACAGAAAACAATATAGGAAATCTGTAAGCAGATCTAAAGCAAAGATCTCATCACATCCAAAGTAATATTAAAACAAAAAATGCTTCTAAATTCAATTTAAGAATATGAAGACTCAGGAAACCAAAGTAATTTAGTGTTTCACTTTAGTTAACTTTAACCGCTGATTCATCTGATTACTACGCAAAACAAATTTAAAGCAGAGCCTGATCTAATGATTTTTATGCCATTTTTTTCCATTTCAATTTAACAACAATATCAGAGCACAATATCTGAACAAACATTTTTTTTTTTACTGTGCATGTACATTGTCACCATTTTCAATCATTTAACTAGATTTTCAAATCTGGCAGTGACAAACTGGCAAAAATAAAACACCATTTGGATCACCATGTCTTATATCCCCCGGATACCTATTTCTCCTGAGGATTTCTCTATCCAGGTCATCATTCAGTCTCTGCTGGTCGCAACGCAGATCCCTCAAGGATTGGTGCATAGTGTGAACCTATGTGGGACAGCCACAGGTAAAAAAAAAAAAGAATATAAAACATTACACACAAGTAAAGCAAAGCAAAACATTGGCTATCATTGCCTTTACAGAGATGTACATGTATTGCAACCAACTGTGGAAAGCACAACCAAACATAAATAAAGGACTCATGAACACACTATAGACATTTGTAAAAGAAAATACTAACATTAGAATGAATGAAATCTTATCAAGGCCCTTGATGATAGCATAATAAATGTAGTATCTATGTTGCTGACTCAAGTGTGCCCTCTTGTGGAACCTTTCTAAAACTGCACGACGGTAACAAAGTGGCTCTGACTGGAAGCTGGTCTGTGTCCATTCCTTACATCCTCTCCTGTCAGACAGGCATCCTTGAAGCGAACGCTGGCAGACTGAGACCTCCTCCCCCTTGCTGGGGTGCCTGTATAATCCCTCAGTGGAGAAGTAGGGTAGAAACGCTGACCATCTGAAATAACAGATGTACATACAGTATGTTGGAAAGCGTTAAAGCAGGGGCAGGAGTTGTTGTAGGCACAAACTCACTCAAGGTGCACAATAATTTAAGGTGTCCTTTTTGTTTGTTGTCATTTTCATATGCTATTTCCGTGTTATGTTTCATATATTTGCAAACGATCCAGGACTAAGACTACACTGAGAAAACAGCTGACAACAAAATCCTTTTTTATCATCCTTTTTATTTCTCCATACCTGATCCGGAGCAAGCTTCCAGGTCGCTGGTATGCAGGGTGGAGGCCGAAGCTGAAACACTCCGAGCCCCATTGGATCTGCCAAGCCTCTGTGTCTGCAGCTGACTGATTGAGTCCTCCAGGTTCTCCCTCAGCTGGAGCAGAAAAGAAACAAAAAACAAACTGAGAAAACAGAAAATGTGTTGATAGCATTAAGATTCAAAATCAGAACTGTTAAAGGATGATGTCTTGGGGGAAAAAAAATGCATCACATCCCTGAAAAGATCTGGAGAAGGAGAAATGGAGGAGGGTGTGGGACTTTTTCTATAAAGCACATGAGGTCCATATACGTTATGAATAACTATATAATGCATTTATGATGATGATTGTTATATACTGTGATATGTGTTTTAGTTATGTTCCTTATTTC
>JAVQJF010067331.1:0-11024 GCA_036023855.1 Gadopsis marmoratus | reverse complement strand
ATACATATATATGTGTGTATATATATATATGTATATATAATAAATATAAATAAGGACGATAAATTTTTTCCGTTATCGGTCAGTAACTTTATAAGCTTTGAGGTCCTTTTACTCAAATTGTATAGCGCAGACCCTGCCCTCTGTGTTGGTATTTACCCTCCTGCCAAGCCCAATCCTTGTTTCTTATCCTCCATCATACAGAGCCACGACTGGATTGTCATTAATGGTGATTTTAATATACATTTTAATAATCTCACAAACAGTGATTTCTTGTCACTGGAGTTCAAAATATTACTTGAGAACCTGGACTTCACCCAGCATGTCACTGAGCCGACGTCTTGGTGATGTCAAAAGGTCTATATGTTGCCAATGTTTCTGCGATTGACTTCACGCTTAATGATCACTATTGTGTATTTTTCGATGCCCTCTTACCAGCACCCACGTGCATAAAATAAATTACTGTTCGCAAAAGATCAATAGATACTGAAACTCAGCATAAATTCCCTGAACTGGTTACTGTAGCTAAGCTATCTGATATAAATGGCTCAGTAACTGAAATGGTTACTTTTTCTATAGCAACTTGACGAATATTATAAATATAGTTGCACCACTCAGGGACAAAAAGAGGTCATTCAATAAAATAACACCATGGATGACAGATTCTGTTCGTGAGTGAAAGAGATCCTGTAGAATGTAAAATGATCCTAGAACATTATTGGCCTATATCAAATGTCCTGTTTTTAAGAAAGGGTCGTTTTTAACCAAATCACCAATTTCCCGAACAAAAATAATATTTTAGAAAAGATTCAGTCAGGGTTCAGGATAAATCACAGCACTGAGACAGCCCTCACCAAAGTTGTCAGCGATCTTCAGGTTAGCACTGATGCCAACAAGGTCTCTGATCTAGTTCTATTAGATGTCAGTGCTGCCTTTGACACAATCGATCACAATATTGAACTTCATTATGAACTTCACACTCATTGAATGCCTCTGGGTGTGTTTTGAACTGGTTCCTGCTCTTATATAACAGGGAGAAAGTTTTGTGCTGCTATGGGAGATCATGTGTCAAGGAAATATGAGTTACCTTTTTGTGTTGCTCAGGGAATCTGCCTTGGTCCTCTGCTTTTTTGTTATACATGCTTCCTTTAGATGTTATTATAATGGTATTAGAAGCTTAATTTCCACAGCTATGCGGATGATACACAGCTGTATATTTCATTGGACCCAAATGATAACCATACCATCTGTCATTTTAACAATAAATAAGTGGATGCAGACCAATTTTCTTAAATTAAATGGAGATAAAACTGAAATTGTATTAGTTGTCTCACAATCAAAAAGAGAGCTGGTTCTCTCCAAACTTGGCAGTTTGGCTCCTCAGGTGAAATCGGAAGTCACAAGCCTTGGTGTTATCATAGACACAGACTTAAGTTTTTTAAATAGCACATAAAGAGGTTGACCAAGGCAGCTTTCTTTAATTTACTAAATATTGCTAAGGGCCATTCCTATCCAAACAAGATGGCAAAAAACTTGTTCATGCATTTATCATTCACAAACGACAACTGAAAACGTACTTATTCAGCATTGCTTTTAACTAATTGTCACTCTTCCCCTGTCTGGTTTTATCTGTTTTTATGTTTGACATATAGTATTGTTTTATTCTACTGTTGTTTTTTCTTGAAATATTTTATTGGTCATATGTCTTCTTTGTTTTAGTGCTATCTTTCAAATACATCATTGTCACTGTCATACATGCTTTTGCTATTTGTGATTTCTCATTTTTGTTACCAATCTCTTTGCTTGGTTTTATTCTGCAGTTTATGCAGTATTTTATTATGTGCTTTTTTTTCTTCTCTCTGTTGTTTCTTCACTTCTATTGTAAAGAACTTTGAGCGATTTGACCATGTATGAAAGGTGCTATATAAATAAAGTTTATTATTATCATTTGGATTACAGATTACACCTTTAACTTGTTAATGTCGGATCTATAATACATCATTATTAGGGCCCGAGCAGGAACACTGCAAGGACCCTATTGAAACTGTTAGGATTATTTAAATTGAAATTGAAATTTCATTCATTTGCCCCTCAAAAACAACCATGTGTCAAAAGCTGCAGCTGAGTTCTAATAGGCTGGTATGAGGCTGGTACAACCAGTGACAACAAAGCTATAATAACTGATGATGGGGGCAGGTGAAACTGATATATATGCACACACCGATCCACCGATCCACCCACCCACACATACACACACACACACACACACACACACACACACAGTGGCACTGACCCCATTGGCAGCTGCCATCTGAACAATGACTTCAATAGCTGTTCGGTTAAAGAAGCAACCGTCTCCCCCCACCACCACTGTTGATCCCTGGCGGTCACGCAGGTCAATGGAGGAGAAGATACTCTGGATGAAGTTGTGCAGGTAGTTCCTCCTGGACTGGAATACATAGATCTTCTTCCTCAGGCCGCTGGTGCCGGGTCTCTGGTCAGGGTAGGGGGCTGTAGGGACCGTCACAACTTGCAGAGGACTGTCCATTGTTTTAAAATGATAATCCAACCTAATGCAACAGTGAAGAGAGCTGGGGAGCCAGTTGTTTAGAGGGAAATCCCCTGTCAGTTGACATGGGGAATGGTACACAGGGGCAGAATGGGAGGGTAAAAATCTTGACTCCTCCTATTATTTCCCTGTTAGCACAGGGTTACAGTGGTACTAGCCCAAAATAACCTTTCAAACTAATGTGTGGTGCAGAGGCAGGGGGGGAGTAACTGAAGACGCTCCTTCACACATGTGCAGGGAGATCACTGTCAAGGCTGCAGGCCCAGTCACAAAGAAGTGTGTGTGTGTGTGTGTGTGTGTCTGTGTGTGTGTGTTTTGGGTGTGTCTGGGTGGAAGTTCTGAGGTGTTATGGGAGCAATTTGTCCATCTTTGAGTGGTTGCAGCTGTGCTCGGGGTAATGATATGCAAAAAGAAAGATGCCATCTCTCATCAAAGATGTTCTTAGCGCTATTTTAAGAGGGGATATTTACCCTTTCTTAAAGCTGAGTGTGTAAAAAGAGAGTGAGAGGATCAATTAGTGAGTCATTAGAAGCACATACTGAATATAGATGTGGTTTTAAGAAAGCATCTGCTTACAAACCAACATAATTTAAATCAAATGATACATGCAGCATAATCACAGCATGAGTATCTGAATGGGAAAGAACAACGCTGCCCTCTAGAGTGTATTAAGGCCATCATGACCTCCCAGTGCAACATTTTAAAAGTTGTAGCATGTATAGCATGGACATGTATCAAGATGACGTTATTCATTAAATTTTTTGTTTATCTAATGATGGATAACCATATCTAAATGAATACTAGCATTAAATTAAGTCACCATCATACTTTTATTTATGTAAATTGATAAAACATAGCAAATGTATAAAAAATATATGTATGTAAAGTAAAGATTAGTGTTATCTATAGCAGTGGTTCCCAACCTTTTATGCATTTTGACCCTTCAAAATGAAACAATGTCTACTTGGGATGTCTTGTTACTCATTACAGATGTCATGAGTTGTTAGCAGTTCCACTGATGATTTTCAGGTCATTCAGAAACAATTGGTCGATTGATCAGTCGATCAACAGAAAATGAATCTGCAGCTAATCTGATAATGAGATAATTTTTAAAGTAATTTTTTTTAACCAATAATGGCAAAGATTCCCTACTACAAACCTGTTAAAGGTGAATAATTGATGGTTTTCTCAGTCTTCGATGACAGTTAGAAGACTAGATGTCCTATTCAAGGGGTCCCGCCCCCCACTTTGGGAACTACTGCTGTACTGTATGCTGAGAGTCAATATGACCCAATATAAAAACTGCTCATATACGGCTGCATGTTTTAATGTCTTCTCCATAACCTTTGACCTCTGAGACACAGTGAGTGAAGATATATTTTATGCTAACTGCATTTCAGTATATATTAGATTTTACAATACATTTTAAAGTCTTCTATCTTATTAGAGACTATCCTGGCATGGGCAGTAATACATTCTTTTGACTTTCTACTAGACTCTGAGGAAACATCTTCCTCTCTGCCAAAGACTTCTTAAACCATGGCTGCCATAATGAAGCATTGCCAAGTCTCTCCCAAAGAGGGCGCTGTTTGATGCAGTATTTTCACTGGAGAATGTTGGTGCCAGATCACAGAAAGACACCCGTCTCAGAGGAAGCTGAAGTGGAGGAGGTGGTGATGTGGGAAACCACAGGGTGGACAGAGATCTGGGTGAGCTTGAGGGAGTAAGAAGCCTTTTCGCCCAGCCTACATTGAATCCCTCTCCTACGCTCTGAGCGCCCCTTAGGTCTCATGTGGAAATATCTCCCATTTAGGTTGGCGTCTCCACAGGCATTGAACCACCATCCACCTGGATGATGACAGAAATGACATGCTGTGCAGCTGACACTGGATGTAGTATTCATTAAGCCCCATCTTTGCATGACATGAGGATAAACATGTCTATTACATGTGCATCTGCCTTACCTGCGTAGTTGTGAGCGCAGTTGGAGTCCAGCCAGTTATCATTGTCCCTGTCCTTGGTGGAGAACATCATGCCTGTGTGGTTGATCATGGGGTCCGGCAAATCTCCCGACAAATGCGTGAGGTGAATGGCGTAGTTGCTCTCTGGACCATTAAGGTGAAATCTGTATTCGATGAAGCGCCTGCCCTGTTTCCAGTCTTCCAGGTGGATGTGAAGGACAGAATTGCCCTGAACGGCTAGAGAGTGCATCTTCCTGAGACCCAGCCAAAAGTCCCCTGTGAGAGAGACATTATTGAGAGGTCAGGGCTGACATGACTTAACAAGCACGTTTGAAACGTTACGCACACAAACTTACATGCAGAGGCGCAGGCATGCCTTTACGTACAGAGGTTATACAATTACAAATGCTAAAATCATAATATAAGCCAAGTAACTTAGAATTTGGCAGTTGAGGTTGAATTTTCTAACATTAGATGGGTGATTGCACTTAGCGGCTCAAGAACAGAATAGTGTCTCTCACCTTGAAAATCTCCAAACCCATTTTCATATTTGTCCCAGATTTGATCAAAATTCACTGAACCATCCCTCCTTCGCTGGATGACAGTTGCTCCGTGGTCTAAATGGAAAAAACAGACAAAATGATTTTCATGAATAGTTTATGGTTGACAGTTTTCACATATTTCAGCAATAGCTATTTCAAGTATTTACAGTCTGTGATTACTTCTCTATATATTAGTTTTCATTGTTAGTGGCGGAGTCCGCCGTTCCCCTGCTGTGTTCAATTTCAAAACAATTCATGTGTGCAATCCAGCATTACTGTTTGTTATTTTATGTCATTGGTATCAGGCTTACTGTTTACTGTTCACTCTCCCACAGCTGTATCACATCTGCATTAACTTACTACTAATGCAAACACAACATTTGCTTCTGCTGCTGCTTTATATTAGTTTAAAACTTTCATTTTTTTTTTGAGACAGCACAGTACCTTTGCTCAAGTCACAAAAGGCCATGAAGGGCTCTGTTCCGTTGGGTCTGATGACATAGACGCCACTGACTCGTTTCCCTCTGTTGAACAGCTCACTGCAGTCTGATGGCAGATCTGTTAAAAAATGACCACAAACCTCATGTCAAACTTGAAACTGCATAAAGATGAGCTGCAAAGTGGTAATCTGGAGCAGAGTAGTAAACTTGTGACCAGAAGGTCAACTGTTCATATCAGCAGCATTAGCAGGAAAAAATGTGTGCAGAATCATTGATGCTCATGAGTTGCTGAAACTGTGAATGTACTAGGCAGCTCCCTGCTGTAACTGTGTGAAACCATATGAATGTGAAGCAGACAATTGCTGGAAGTTGTCTGGACACATTCTTAAATCGCAAGCATTGACACCGTAACATTTAATATATGACCTAGTGCATGCTGATAAACTGTATGACAAGACACCAAATCCTAATATCACGCTCAACATTTCCTCATGTTCCATTCTCCATCTTACTTAGAAGTTCGGTGGTGCTGGTAGAGCTTGAGGTCAGGTAAGGGGTGAGTGTTGGTGCTTCACTGCTGAAGATTTCAGGCATTCTCTCGAGGGTCTCTTGGGTCAGTGTGTGGGCTGTAAGCTGGGGAAAATAGTTAGGGAAACACTTAAGCTTGCAGACTTAATGCTCAAACTGATTGTGGATTATATAGCAATTCCACACACAATAAACTTCGGGTTGCTGTTGTAGACATTTTCCAAAGTTTTGGAGATATTTTACAGTGACAATATGCATTTATGAGCTGTCAAGACCAAGGGGAATGCAAATTATTATATCACTGAGGCACTGGATGAGAGTATTATCCTCCAAAGATTTAAAGTCTAAATTATATAGTACAGCACCATGACTCCATTAAAATTTCTTTCTACCAGCACATTCGGTGCAATGCCATGATGATGACAGTTCATAACTCAAAAAGCAGGCACAATAATCTTAGGGCATTTCTGGAGAAGTGCATACTTTTGCACTGCAGCAAAGTAAAACCCCATTTGAGTGGAACTGCACGTCCATTCTCACTGAATAAGGGACTCTAAGAAAACGATTGGGGTATGGAGGGGGGCTGAAACCTATATTTATTTATTTACACAAAGACTCTCAAAAAACATTATTAATATTTTGGTCCCTAACATTTACCTTTTCCTCCAAAATCCTGATCTTTGCCCTCTGGTGGTTGAGCTGGTCGCTCTGTTCCATCACAGCCTTCAGCAGCTCGGTGATGCTCTGCTCCTGGCTGTGGATCACCTCCTGATCACAGAAGAAAGTTGGAATCATGTGAACTATTCAAGAAGGGTGTTATTTAACTGTTAATTTTACACATACGGTAATACTCTGAGGATAAAAATATGCGTTACTTCTTAGTGAATATTGTCATTCAATGTCATTCAAAAGCATAGCCTGGCACCTCGTTAAAAGCTTGCCTCCATCTATTCATTTAGTTTTACAGCGATTTTTTTTTTTACATACATTTATATGACATTTACAATGTCAGTATAAAATGAGTAATGGAAATTTGGGTTGCCTTCGAAAAAGTCAATATTTTTCTGTCCTAATTTCTTCCAGCGCAGAATAGGCAGGGAAAGTTCCCACCCCACTCAGAAGGAGTTCAAGGCTTTAGTGTTTATTGTTGCATGATCTAAATGATCGTTCAGAGGCAATTCCACCTCAGCAACAAGAAAAGAAAAATCCAAGTGCAGGTTTGCTCTCAGAAAACAGGTGACTCACCCTAAGGCCGTTGATCTCTGCCACTTGTTCACTTGTCACCAGGACGTGCGACAGACTGCTCAGCTTCTTCTCCAGGCCGTCCACCTTGTTCTGCAGGTGACTCTTCTCCTGCTCGATGCTGTCCACTTTGGAGCTGATCTCAACAGACAGGCCCTTGATCTCTTCGTTGCTGGCCTTCAGCACCACGGTGGTCTTCTTCAGCTCCTCTTCCTCCTCTTTAATTTCACTGGTGAGCACTGACAGCTGGTAAAATGAGCGGTCAAAAATATTGAGCTTCTGGAGAATGTCGTTTATCTGCCCCTTCGTCTTCTGCACAAACTCCCGCAGGCTCTGACCCAGCTGGAGGAGGCCGTTCGCCAGAAGACGCACATCGTCTAGAGCAGCAAAGTGGGAACGCGTTTCAGCTGGTGCCTCGGGCTGGAGGATGGGCTGCTCGTATTTGCCACAGAGGGCAGGGACACAGGCCACAGCCAGGAGAAACAATAAGGGAATTAGTGTAATTCTCATGTTGTTGTCGTGTTGCTTCTCCAGCTGTGTGGCAGCCCTCTCCCTCCACTGTGACGAAGACCGACAGAGTGTGGATGCTGGGCTTTATACACGGTCTGGAATGAGGGCAATGATTAACCTGTTCATCTGATCAATATTTGTATGGATGATGTAGCTTCCTCCTGTTGAGTGTGACTATTGAAAGTTGGTTGAATTCAGCTAAATTCAAATTTCAGTGGGTTGTTTTGACTTTATTATCACCAGTTGGAATATTTAATCAAAAATCAAATTGGTCAACGGAACAAGGACATTTAGTGTTTTGACAAAATACTTGAATCTTTTCAATGTTCTTCAAAGGTTTTTCTGCTATAAATATGCTCAACTCTGAATTTTGCTCCACTTAAACTGAATAATAGCTTGCACCCACCAGGATGACTTTACTTAGAGAAGAGTCATTTAACGAGTCATCTGCTTGCCAACTTATAAGATACTTTTTCATTTTCACCGACCCTGTCTAAAGATGTTTTCCTCTGAGCCAGGACACTGTGACATAGTGTTCTCAAATGACCTGTTGTTACCTCAGCTGAGGCCATGGCTGGTCTCTGTTATTGTTGCGCAGCTGCTGGTTTATTTTTAAACAGGAAGACCACCCAGTTTGCATAGGATCGGTTGAGAAATATGACTTACAATTTCATGGTTTTCTAATATTTAGTTTCATTGTTTTTTTCTTTTTTATCCAGTTGTTGATAGGTATAGCTGCTTTGCAAGTATAAATGCATGTAATATCAGAAGGGAACAAACAGCTGTTGCTCACAATGAAATTAAGGAACATGGATTGTTTCCATTTCAATTCTATAGAAAAAAATGCTACATGACTCAAGGCAGCATGCCTCTTATTGATAAAAGGAGTCATTGCTTTACCTCACTGCAGTGACACCATTCAATAGCATGCAAAAAAAAAGGTTGCCCTGTATTTCTGCAACACCAATCCTTTAACTTTCCCTCTACACACAGACAAACTAAAAAAAAAACAAGTGGCTGAATTATGGTGCACATTCCCTTGCAAAAGAGGAGATGTAACCGCCCATCCACACAGGGTGATGACCTCTGTTCTCCTCCATTAAATGTTAACTACCTGTTCATTGCATGAGTCCCACAGTGTGTACACAGTAAACACAGTCCACAACCCGGATTTCAGCAAGGGGGCCCCTGCTCCCTGGATGTACTGTATGGATGCACAGTGGCCCGCGTCTATGAAACCTGTAACAGAGCAGCCACGGTCTAGCTTCAAAGAGTTAGAGACGTTCAGTATAAGGCGAGTGCAAGGGGTGGAGGTGGAACACTGAGCTCACAAGTACGAATTTACATCTTTTATCACTTTTTGCTTCCTTTAGTTATTGCAAATACAGACACATACCAGGGTTAAGGTGAGGATGAACTCCATTCTAAACAGTCCTCCTACACTCTTTACATCAGGGTTTCACAACTGATCATACATCACATTCACACACATCATAACAATGGATTTCCTTTTCACAAATATTTAGCAAATTCACTTATATAGCCTATCGTAATGTATGTATTGTAAAGAGATTTTAAATGTAATTTCACTAATTTAACTTTATTTTTGATGTACTGTTTCTGTGATACTGTAACATATGAATTTACACACCTGGACCAATAAAGTCTTATCTTACCTTAACTGATCTCGTACCTTTGGCAATTAGAGAGACTAGTCAAATTGCCATGTGAATTTTAGTATGGCACACATATTCTATTTATAATGGTTTATACACAAAATATATATTTCCCACCTGTTTATTTATTCCTAAAATGATACTATATATCAATATATCAGTGTTACGCACACACACTGTGATCCTGAATGCAACCTATCTCACATGAATTCGAAATCCCGTGTTTGTAAAACTCAGTATGGTGTTCTGATGCAGCTACAGAGTCTTCAAAGCTCTCTTCATCTACATGTGGAGCAAAATGAATGCACCCGAGATGTTGTTTTCTGCCGTCGGACTGTACAATGTTGGAGTGTGCACAAGTCCTCTCCAACATCAATTCAAACTGCGCTGGATTGCTTTGAGCACACTGCACACTTCTGTAAGTCATTTGCTTCTAATATGGAATCAGTTCTCTATGCAATTTTCCTCTGACACAATATATTTACTACACATGATAATGCATATGCATTCATCTCTCTGTGTCTCTCTCTTAACATTGGGCTATATATGATTTAGTTGAGCGTAATATTCTTCTGCAGATGTTTCTCAGCCTGAAAAGTCAAATGCAGCAACATGATCAGGTTTAGCTGTCATAGTAACTGTCAATGCGTTCTCAGTTTTCTCTTTTGGAGACAGTTCAAACAGTTACTATTTATCTGCTATACACACAGACCGTTTACTTGCTTATTCAAAGTGCCAAAGTCAAATTGATTTTTGGCCAGTTCTGGCACATTTGTGGTTAATCCACATTTACTGTAGCCTTGCTCTTTTTGCTGCAGACGAGGATTCCTCAAAAACAGCATTTTGCATTTTCTTGGCTTGTAAGCTGAAAGTGCTATAAACTACCATCACCTTTACAAGTTACATATAGGTTTTTAAAATTGATAGTGATTTATCAACAAATCAACCTTGATTTTTAAAACTCACATTGACATTGACTTTACTGACACATCTGAGTGAGAAAAGGAGGTACTTTCTGTCTTCAAGTTGGTTGTTTTACATGTTGCACAAATGTCTGCTACAGTTAGCTGAAATACTCTCAATGGGTTAATTATGATTTTCTTTTAAATGATTTGTATGACACAGATTAGGTGGTGAACTATACCATTCTTATATAGCATATCCTTACTGTAGCCCCAGCCTTAATGCAAACTTTAACAGTAATACTCAGGGGCGGCTGGTATCAATGGGCTAGCAGGGCTCAGCCCTCCTTGTCCTTTACAATAAATATAATAAAATTATTGTAAAAAACCTTAAAACAGATCGTCTTCAATTTTGGTGGGACCTAGAGGAGCAACAGAACCAAATAGTCACAAGAAAAACGGAGGAAATAGAACGAAAAACGCAGGATATATTGAAATGGGCTTATTTTTTACAGCCCCAACTCAGCGACATCAGCGCCCAATCAGATTCGTGTTAAGTGAGTGACAGGCGTCGTGGCCAAACTATGTTGACAGAACAATTCAATTCAATTCAATTCAATTTTATTTATATAGCGCTATATCATAACAGAGTTATCT
>JAVQJF010067327.1:0-13847 GCA_036023855.1 Gadopsis marmoratus | reverse complement strand
ATCACATGTAAGACACGCCTGGGTCTGGGCCCAAGCTATACAGCAGAAATGCTGACCCCATATGAGCCAGTTCGCAGCCTTGGATCCTCAGGTGGGGCCCTTCTGGCTGTTTCAGAGTCCAGGCTTAAATCTAAAGGTGACCGTGCTTTTGCCATCAGGACCCCTCGACTCTGGAATGACCTGCCTGAAGATATGAGGCTCGCAGAGTCAGTAACCTCTTTTAAACCACTTCTTAAAACCTATTTTTATAGACTAGCTTTCATGTGATGTCGCCTTTATATAATCTTTTATTGGTCTTAATTCATTTTGTTTGTATCTATTAATCTTTAATCCATTTCTTGCCTTTGTTTTATTGCTTTCTGAGTATCCTGTTATTTTCTTTGTCTGTCAACGCACTTTGTAAACTCTGTTTTTAAAGGTGCTCTCTAAGTTATTATTATTATTATTTTCCTTTGGACCTGTCTACCAGGGGTACATTAGACAGCTGAAAACTAAAAGTAAAAACTACATAACCTTTGACCCGAAGCAATACATTTCAAATAGTAAAGCCCTGTTTAGAGTTTGCAACAATATAAAATCACTTCAATCCAAAAATATATTTTGAGAAATACCATCTGACAATTCTGTTTTAACCGATGCCTTTGTGGTTTTTTTAACAGTTTTTGTTCTTGGATCAATAATTTTTTTTTAAGGCAATAATAGCATTTAGCCAACCACAGGATGACAACTCCAATAAGTTCTATATGAAAACCTTCACTGGTCATTCATAATATTGTATGGACTGCAGTGCCCACAGAGCTTCACGAGGGGGCGACAGAACAGCAGACGTAAAAGCATAACAAGCACGACGCCAAGATGCGAACTGTATCTGATTAAGTTTATGCTCCAAACGGTATCTGGTTAAGTTTACGCTCCAAACTGTATCTGATAACGTTTATGCTCCAAACCACTTTAGCAAGCAGATTTCTGTTCTTCCCCACCAGTTCACTAACCAGTGAGCTTTGTCACCCGCGACCTGTAAAATGGGTGTTTAAGAGGCTAATGTCCGTTCAGAAACCCGTAGAAGCAGAAGAGAGGCTGTGTTTCCAACTCTCATGGACATCCCAGAAAGCATTTTGTGTGTCATTAAAACTCTCGTTACTGATCAGAATCACAGCGTCATCAAAGCGACTGTAAGCTAACGCTAGCTTACTGGCTATCGCTCGCTGGTGAACGTAACAGGTATGAAAAACTGCAACTAACCTGCAGACTAAGCACAGTTTTTCTAACCATAGGACTTTAAGTAATAAGCCTCACCTCTGTAGATTACAAAACAACAGTTTTGTCGCGTACTGCCGATGTACACGGGTTATTTCTCATATGTTTTTGCCCTGCTGCGAAGCCTCTGGACTGGGATGGATCATCACACATGCGCAGAACGTACTTCCGTAGACTAAGACCGGACCGGAAGTTGTTACATACCCCGGCGCCGTTCTTCAAAACATAACCGTATGACTGTCTGAATTGCAACTTTGTAAGTGACTGACATATAATCACAGTTGCGAGTGACAATTTTTTTTTTAAAAAGCTTATTTATCGGGGATGCTATATACATACGATACACGGCTCTGAAATTAGCAGGTTTCAACTGTAATTGCCCGAGATTCGCAGCCATATAGCCTAGCTTAAAATAGGCCAATAACAAACAGCAAAACGATAGTTAACGAGTTAACATTAACCTTTTATGGCTAACGTTAAGCGTTCGCTCTTGATTTTTGAAATGAAAATGGTAGTTGTAATGAAAGAGACATCTCTGTTAAAGATATCTTCGACTTTTAACGCAACTGTCATTTCGCAGTTTTTGTGCAGTTTCATACCCGCCTGGACAGTTTTTGCCGTCCACACGTTTCGTGTAAAATTCTGTGTGTCTTCGTTTCAGTGCCACGATGCCTCTGTCAACTCAGTCACAAGCTGATGACGAGCAATATGTTTTAGTGGCCAGTTTGGATAATGCTCGCAATCTGTCCAACATACTGAAAGCCATCAATTTCAAAGACCATGCCATCTTCAGCGCCACACCTAACGGCCTGAAGGTCACTGTGGAGGACTCCAAATGTCTGCAAGCCAATGCCTTCATCCAGGTGGGCTTGCTTTACATATATAATAAACTATATATACTATTTCACAGACTAAATGCAGAGATTTCTCCATAATTTAGTTTCTGTTAAATGTGATTTTTATTTTATTCCAGGCTGAGATCTTCCAAGAGTTCACCATAAGGGAAGATTTGGTGGGTTTCCAGGTCAATCTCATTGTTCTGCTGGACTGCCTCAATATCTTTGGAGGAAGCACAGTACCAGGTAAAGAAAACAAACAAAAAATAGTTAGACTATTATCCATCTCAGATGGACTCGGCATGTTCATTATCTCCCTCGTGTGATGTTGCAGGAGTATCAACAGCCTTGCGGATGTGCTACAAGGGGTATGGTTACCCTCTGACCCTGTTCCTGGAAGAGGGCGGGGTGGTGACAGTGTGCAAGATCAAAACACAAGAACCAGAAGAGCCAGTTGACTTTGAGTTCTGCAGCACCAACGTCACAAACAAGGTGGACTTTCACTATTTCATGAATGACGTGCATACATTTGGCAGATTGGCAACAATAAGCTCAGATGAATCCATCTCTTTAGAGGCTGCACATAAAAAATGTGTAAAAAATACACATTTTCCATTGCTTGCAGTGACTTACTTACTTTTCAAACCCATTAGGAATATATATGACAGGATCTGCAAGTTTTATAAAAACAATACATAATTGACACACTCATTACTGTACCGCTGACTCTTTTAAAAGGTGATCCTGCTGTCAGAAAGTCTGAAGGAAGCTTTCTCTGAGCTGGACATGACCAGTGAGGTGCTGCAGATCACCATGTCCCCCAGCCAGCCGTACTTTAGGTGTGTTGGCAAAACTAATATTGCTTTGTAAAGCATCACTACCTGTTCTACAGTATAATGTATTAGTATAGTTAAAATTATTACCTTTCAGCTACATTGTTCTTTGGTTTGTTCTGCTCCTCAGGTTGTCGACGTTTGGGAACTCTGGAAATGCCCACTATGATTATCCCAAAGACTCTGAAATGATGGAGCTGTTCCGATGCACCAAGACACAAACCAACAGGTTAGCACAGAGAAATAAACTATCCTGTTAAGAGATAGTTAACCCGTTAGAAACCTGTTAAGACCCGGAGGTGGACTAAGGGAACTGGAGACGGTAACACACAGAAAATGTGATATTTATTGCCCAGAAATTCTTTTTGAGTTTCATTTAGTTGACGTTAAAGTATCTGATATAAATTATTTTGTTTTCACATTTTCTCACATGATGTCCACCTTTAGCTAGTTACCACATGCTGAGGAATATTCTTGTCTCTATATCTTCCAGTAATTACATTAAAGCTTCCCCTCATTCTGTGCTGTCCCCTCTGCTAACTGTGACAGGTACAAGATGTCCATGCTGAAGCAGTCCACCAAAGCCCTGGCTTTGTCCTGTAAAGTCTCTGTGAGGACAGACAGCAGGGGCTTCCTCTCTCTACAGTACCTGGTCAGGAACGATGACGGACAGGTCTGCTTTGTTGAATATTATTGTTGTCCAGACGAGGAGGAGGAGGAGTAATTAAAGTCCACGGAACTCCCCTTTAAATAAGCACCTTGAGTGGTGGCCAGTCCCTTTGAATGAGAATGCAGCGTCTGCCAGAGGAGGCAGTACAGCCAGTGGGATGCACACAGGAAATACAAATGCTGGACTTAATGGATACAGTGGGAAATGCTGCAGTTTCAACTCAAATCAACTGGTTCATCATTTACCAGTCACATTTGAGTGGAGCATAGCCACTGGATTTGTGGAAGGATAATGTCGCCTACCTGGTCTGGTTATGTACCTGTATGTAGTTAGACCGCTATTGTACAGAGTTCATACTTTCAGATACAGAAAGTGATGGTATGTAGTTACTGTATTTAGTATTAGCTACATTGCATGCAACGTGTTTTGTAGTGAAATTGCAGCGATGATTGGTCTGCGTTCAGTATTTGGTCTCATCTTTCTGGAGCTTGGCTCATAAAATAAGACATTCAAGACATGGCACATTGGTACATGTTCCTCAAAGTGTCTGGAGTAGTGTGTGTACAGTATGTCTACTTTCCACAGGCCTAAGATTTGTCTGCACTTACATTACCAGATTTGTCCATCATGTTGAATGTATATGTTGAGTATACATCAGATGATAATGACAGTATGTTTGAATTGTTTTATTTCCATGACATAGAAAACAACTAGTCACTCAAAAGCAAAGTTTTTTTTGTTTTTGTTTTTTTACATTGATGGAATATTTACTTTATCAAAAAGAATGGGCAAATAGAGTTTGCAATATTGTAAAAGCTGAGACCTTTATGGCCAGATACAATCTGCACAATCCTCCTGAGTGAGGGAGCAAAATATATATTGCAAATCCACAAACTGGCAGCAGACACTGAACACAACATGTGCATATTTAATATTCTCTCATACTGTCAAATACGTGATAAAATGACATGGTACACATCTTCCTTTAACCTAACTGCACTGCTGCATTATCACATTTTCGAGACAACATTGAATCACTGCCGCAGTTCGCCATTCAACACAGCTTAATTCAGTCCATCCAGTTACCTGCGTGCCATCCTTTGTCTTTTGAAAGCTTTGTGTTTGTTCTTTTTCATCACTTTTGGCTCAGGTGCTTCTGTCTCAATGTGAACAGGCTTCTCATCAGCTGGTGTCAGGAAGACATCAGCTGTGACATCTCTGGCCAAATCCTCCTTCGCTTCAGTCCTTTTCATTTTCTGCAGCTCCTTCACCATCTGCTTCTCACGTACTCTGGCCGCTGCCGCCAGTCGGATCTGTCGCCGGTGCTGTGGGTGCATGGAGGGAAAAATATCAGGCACATTCAATGTCATTCAATAACATCACATGCTTACAATTAAACTAGCATGTACTTGATTTTTACCAGATTAGGAGACTGGAAGTCTGGGTTTTCATAGAGCGTAGGCCCACCAAAGCTCCCCTGAAAGACCTTGATGAGGTTGAGAACAAAGCGAGGGCCGATCTCCACCAGGGAGGCATCCTCCTCCATGATCTGGACATGGCACAGAGAAATCATTGCAAAATCAACATTGCAAATGGAAAAAAATTGAAATCTCGACCCACAACAGAAGACACATTTCACTTCTCAAAGCAGCCTAGAAGACTTTGCCTAGAATAGTGATGCATTACCTGGTAGTTTCTAAACCATATCCTGTTGTCTGCAATGGTGAATGTGAAGACGTGGTCCACAAAAGGCTGACTCTTAGGGTGGTAGCGTGGAGTGGAAAATGTCTGCAACAGGAAAACGTAATGAGTACTTAAATGTAAAAATGTAGATATACAACCTACTTAGCCCTCATAAATAAAGCTTGCTTATAGTTGCAGTCACTGCTGGATGTAAACTGATCAGTATTGATGCTGTCCAAATCACATTACATCGAGTAAAGTTTTAGCACTTTAATCCAATACCGTCTCTCGCAGTTTAAATGACAGCCCCGTCTCAGATTTGTATAATTTTCTGGCTACAGTTGGAACAAAAAGGTCTACTTTGCTAGGCTGGTACCAAAAATGTAGCTAGGATTAATGAATGCATCTTCTGTCACCGTGCACTTTATATACACACCTGGGTGAAGAGCTCCTTCAGTAAAGCATAGTGGGGCTCCGTGTCAAATTTCTGTAGATGGGACCAAAAAAAACAAAAACTTTTTTTTAGCTCTTGTTCAGGTTCTGACATGTTCACTTCACCAATCCATCAAGGTGACAACACATGAAGGCATATTCTAGGCAAACAGTTTGTCAAAGTGGCTAAAAGACCACTAATGGGGAATCATGTACCAGAAGTGGAGAGTAAAGTGTGCACGTCTTTGTTCAAATACAACAGTGACATCTGGATCAATGCGTTTGTCCTCTCAGGTGTCCTAAATGCAATCGTTGATTATTTTATTAAGCAAACAGAAAACATGCCACATTTTACATAATCAAATAATTTATTGAGCTAACAAGCCAAGCATTTTCTACTACCAGGATTTGCAACATTTGCAACATTTACATCACATATCCTACCATTTTAAATAGAATATCTTTAGGTTTTGGTTTGACATCACCTTAGCATTTGGGAATCTGATTTTCACAATTTTCTAACATGGTATATATTTAGCTGCAGCACTAGTAGTGATGATCATTGAAATTATCTGGTGTCATATTTTGATACAATTACAGGTCTTTGTGGCACACAACTGACATATAATCCTAATAAAATTATATTATTGACAGAATTACTGACATGTGCTACTCACAGGATCAAATGAGAGCAGTGGCCTGGATCCTTTGAGGCAGTTTCCTGTCATCTTGAGTTCGGCCAGTGTATGAACTGTAGAGGAGACAACAATATAAATCAGTTTTTCCCCATGGCACATTATGACAGGTGTTGTCTACTGCACTTCAGGACTGTAAGATAGAAGTAACTCACTGTTTTGAACCAGAAACTTTGCAGAAGGTCCATGAGGGCTGTTTGAAATCCTGTAAGGCAAGAACATTGAGTTTACAGGCCATCATAATGATTAGAGAATGTAACCAAGATCAAATACTCACCACATATAGAGGTCCTGTTTCTTCTTGGCCTCAAAAAAGAGGCATTTGTTGCAGTTTTTCATTTCACACACCTGGGAACAAAGCTGATTTTTAGCTATGATGTAATGCAGATGATTATATATAATGCGTGACCACATTTTATATAACAAACTCACCTCATTAACAATAAACAACTTGTCCTTTCTGTCCATTTTTGTATCTAAAAAACAAACGAAAAACATTTTTACTTCTGTTGAGCAGATATATTTATAGTATAGCCAATTTTGCTGTCATAATAACTGGTGTCAGCATATGTAGTTGGGTGGGATAAACACGGCACTAACCTGCTTTTGAATGAGGCATCATGGTCCTCAGGTCTTGCATCAAGTGTCTTGTCCTGAAGTTGATGCCTCGTGATGAGAAAATGAGAACCCTCTCCTTGTTGGTCCATTTACCCTGTTCGAGAGAATGTATCTCATCATCAAAACTAACTAAAACACGCGTTTAAAACATTTCCCCCGTTCATCCAGATGGCCTCTTCAATTCTATTAACCGACAGGAAATACTGAACAAATCAAATTGCTCTTGCCGACGTTTTGATCTCAGACTTCAATAGGCATGTTGTAATTTGACGACTTTCTCTTTCCCATGCTACCAATTTAATTACACAATTCAGTGTGTTTGTTACAGCCACAGGGTGCTGGCCGATTTAGTAATAGCATTAAATAAGTGAATAGACCCCCCCCCCCCCCCAATACAGTGTAAAGCTAAACTTAAGTTAGCCAACTAGCTACCAACTTCAGTGACTAATAACATGCACTTACCAACGAAACCGGTGCTGGAATTGAGACTTCATTTTTCTTCGCCTGTTCGGTTTCACCTCCATCTGACACAAATTTAGCTTTCTTTGCCTTTTTACCAACAGCAGCCCGTCCTCCACGTTTTCTCTTGAACGCCGACATGTTGCAAGCCGACACAAAGCTCGCGTAGCAGGAAGACCAACTCTAAACACCACGCGTGCAGACGGCGCAGAGGTAGAGGCCCCTAGTGGCGCGGAGGTGGTACTGCACGTACTACACATGGCGTCGCAAACACATAGCAAAACAAAGATTTATTTAAAATAAAAACTTTATTTTAATTTCCTTATTGAATTTATTTAGTGTTATTAATTGTTTATTTATAACTTTGACACATTTCCTAAACTTCTCAAAGCCACACACTGCAGCAATAAAATCCTGGTGAAGAAATGCTAAAACTGGTATTTATTTATAATTTTGTCAAATTTGTAGTCACATTTAAATATACTAAGGCAAACAAATAGTGGAATTAACTTATAAAACACCCACCCTGTGTATGTTTGAAAGATAGTGAAGAGGTGGCCTGTGTAAATGCAAAGAAGTCTCCCTGTCACCACTAGAGAGCATCATGGTATAACAACTAGTGGTAGTAGGCTGCCATCTGTGACACCTTTAAGCAATCTACAATCACAGGTTCATTATAACAGTATGGAATAAACAAAACGGAGAGTTGTCAATGTGCATTGTAAATAATTACTTCTCTAGTAGTTAATTTATGATGAATGTCATGGAATAATGGAGGGCGACATATAGAATATTCAGCAGAACCGTGAATATGAAAAGTCACATTGATGTAGGTTAGTGATATTATAAAAATGGACATAGCAATAATGACCCAATGAACGGCAAGTTAAAGGGGGCTTGTAAGATGTTTACAGATGAGGTACTCATTGAATAGTAAAAACAAAACAAGTAAAAATGGCAATCAATACAATACAGTGCATGCTGGACTGCCATCACAGGCTCCCCTTTAATGAGAAGTAGGTCTTCTGAGAAATATATCAACCAACAAATAATATTTAAATCCATGTTGAAATTCGACAGCAGCCGTGCAAGGATGACAGTCTGAATACAGATGAGAAATTAATGAAAAGCAAGCTTGCATGTCTTTTGTTCCTTTCCAGATGCCTCAAAACAAGATTTAACAGGGTTGCTATAGCACCTTCAAGCCCTGTCCTTGCCTTATAAACAAACTGGAGGGTCCAGTCTGTCCTGTGTCATGGCTAAAATCTTGTTTTTTCATTACAAGGTAGGTAAGGGCCACAGCGTGATAATCATTTAATGCCTTTGGGGATGTGACTTTAGCTACATGAACCACAGTAAATGCCTTCCAAGATACTTTCTGCTGTTCTAAAGAATACCGAAAGATGTATGAACAAAGACAACGTACCGGGACAAACAAACCAACCACTGAATTACTTAATTACTGAAATAGGTCCTGGCACAATGTGATTGGTGGATGAATGCGTGGGAGAAGACAGATAGGTCAGCTCAGGGATTTTCATGAATCACATCAAGAGTGGACTGCATTAATATCATTGCTCACCTGTAGCCATGGCAGTTAGATTAGACCTAACTGTAACACCAGTTAGGAAACTGAAGATGAAGCAGATAAAGCAACCAGAATTAGTAATCTCAATAAGATGAAGGAAGGATCAAAGCATAGAGTTGGACTAGATTGCTGTTGGCTGAATGGGGAGGAAAAATTCTAGACGAGTTGTGAACCGGGAATATTATATAGAGATGATTTAATGTAAGATCATTGCTAGAGCCTAATAACGAAAAATCTATGGATTGATTGTTCAAAGCTTGTCACATAACATCGAACTACAGAGGGCAGAAATACGCGATTATAGCTTCAAGTCTGCCGAAAAACTTAAAGGAAAGAAGAACAATTCTCGCGAGATTTATCGGCACCAGGCAGTACTACAGCTATCTCCATGCCTTATGTTCCCGCAGCCGGTTGTAAAGTAAGCGTGTAGAAGCTGTTTCTCAGCGATAAAGGACATTGCGCACGTTTGAATATGTAAGGTCAAAACAAAACAATGCAATATTGTTGCTATCACTTGAGAAGTCAGGATTATTTAAGAGACAGAACAGAGATGCTGCCAGGTTGCTAGCATGCTGCAGTTAGCTACATGCTAGTTAGCCTCGCCTCGGGACAACGTGAGCAACATTTTTGCTGAGTATTTACTCTAGAAACAAGTTTATCTTTACAGCTGGCAAACAATGAAGTGCCACTATGAAATATTGGGTGTAAAGCGAGACGCAGGAGACGATGACTTGAAGAAATCGTATCGTAAATTGGCACTGAAATGGCATCCAGGTAAGTCGTGGTAGAAGCTTTATGGAATATTCAATTAGAATGACAGTTACATACAATACAAATACAATGTTTGTCTCTGAATTGTAGTGGAGCTATTGCGTTTATGGTTTCCAGGTGAAACTAAATAAAACAAAGCACTCGCTTTTGATACTGTAGCTGTCTGCAGCACTTGCATATATATATAGATTACATGGCGTTTATTTACTTAAGTCCTCTAGCTCCCCTGGGTGACTTCATGTGCCCTCTGAAGCGTGTCTTTCTTACTCCGAGACCATCGTAAAGATTCTATGCTTGAGTGGCGCTTTGTGCTGGTATATTCCTGCATGCCAACCATACAAACTTGCCAATAAAGTGTCTTCATGCTAACAACAGCTGTGGTTTCCCTCTGAAATTCCCAGATAAGAACTTGGACAATGCCGAGGAGGCGGCGGAGCAGTTCAAGCTGATTCAGGCGGCTTATGATGTCCTGAGTGATCCGCAGGAGAGAGCTTGGTGTGCACACGCTTCTTTCAGGAAGATCTTACCGACTCACAATGCTGCTACTGTTTTCATGTACAAACCGTGTGGGCTGGGCATGTCTGATACTTTTGTCTACTTCTGTGTGGCAGGTATGACAATCACAGGGATGCGCTGCTGAAAGGAGGCGTGAGTGGAGACTATGAAGATGACAGCATTGACCTGCTGCAGTACTTCACGGTCACCTGCTACTCTGGCTACGGAGATGACGAGAAGGTGAGTGTTTGCGGTTATGTGTGCGAGGCTCATGTTGCTCTCAGTGCTCAACAACGGTCGCATCATACTTTCAACCAAGTCCTCTTCTTCAGACAAGGAAAATGCCAAAGAAACTACTCTTATTTTGTGGAGGATAAATCAATTATATTACCACATGGTATTTGGTAAATGTGGCCCAATCTCCTCTTTACTTTGTCTATGTTACACCCGATTAGGGGAGGAAAGGAAAACGCACACTTTTTTCCTCATGATATCTCTGCCTTACAGGTTTATGAACAATAAGCATAGAGATAAGTATGACTGACCTAGTAATGGAACCGTTAAACTTAAAACACATACCACGCAACCTGATTGGATGTCTCCTGATTTTAAAAAGTCAATATCACCACACGACTAAATATCATGTCAGACTGTCTGTCCTTGTTGGATGAGTGTACAAGTTGATAAAAGGCAAGGACAACATACTGTATACATCAACTGCAGGACTGTGGCCAAGCTGGAAATTATGACCCACTTAAAAAATAAAATAAAATATCCTGTCTCCTTTTCAGTATGCAAGAACACACAGCCAGTCTACCAAAACCACCCACCATTTGATGGAACCCAGGTAGAATTTTTTGGTCTCAATAAAAAAAAACTGGGGCACAGAACCACTAGAGTCCGCCACCTTAATGACAGCACTTGCTGTTCTGGTCCATGGAGGCAGCTTCATCACACAGGATTGTGGGGACAGAATGCCTTTGTGCATCTCAGAACGTTTATTTTCTCATTTATTATTCCCTCTTGTTTTCACCCATTTGCTCTCCCTAGGGCTTTTATACAGCCTACAGGAATCTCTTTGAGTCCATTGTTAAGGAGGAGATGGAGCACGGCAGGGTGGAAGAAGAGGAAGAGGAGTTTCCTCCCTTTGGAGACTCTCAGAGCGACTATGATACCGTAAGCCAGCCACAGACTTAACACTTGTCTCGGGGTTGTTCCTCTGTTTGATGATCTAAGAGGTCTTTATACAATTCAATTACATAAAATAGTAAGGAAGTGTTCTTTTTTTTTTTCCTGTACTACTTTCTCTGAGTAAAAACAAAAACTAAAGCGTAACGACTTAAAATGTGAATAGTGAAGAAGTAAAGATTTTTAGTAGGCTGGTGTATTTAATTAGCCTCTTTTTCCACATTACAGGTGGTGCACGTGTTTTACGGCTACTGGCAGAGCTTCTGCACTCGTAAAAACTTTGCCTGGAAGGAGGAGTATGATACGAGGCAGGCCTCCAACCGCTGGGAGAAGAGGGCCATGGAGAAGGAGAACAAGAAGACCAGAGAGAAGGCTCGAAAGGAACGCAACGAGCTTGTGCGACAGCTCGTGGCTTTTGTCCGCAAGCGTGACCGCCGTGTGCAGGCCCACAGGAAGCTCGTGGAGGAGCAGAACGCTGAGAAGATCAAGAAGGTGGAGGAGCTGAGGCGGAAGCAGAAGCTCAGCCGGGCCAAGTAAGCAGTGGATGGATATTTTGGCAAATGTGACGTGTACTGTATCGTTGTTTCTTCCTCATGCTTATAATGCTGTACTCTACGCCCATCCAAGACTGGCAGAGGAGTACAAGGAGCAGAGCTGGGCGGCCATGTCTGAACTTGAGAAGGAGCTGCAGCAGATCGAGGCTCATTGCGGAGAGGAGTTTGGAGATGCATCAGAGAGCGAGGAAGAAGAGCTGGATGTGGATGCACGAGAGAAGAACAGTGAAGAGGGAGGAGGTCAGTGAGACTGTGCTTGAGATAAAATTTTTGATTATACCATACTCCAGTCCAGTAAGGGTTGCTTTCACCAGCGACATGCAACAGCTCCTGTACCTACATGTAAAATGCAGCTCCCCCTTCGGGGAGAGATTATGCACAGAGATTATGGGAACCGCAAGAACTGTGATTGGTCAACACGCTGCTCATGTTGTTTTCCAGCAAGATTCTGATGCCGGTGGAGAGTGAAGAAAACTATCTTCTTCTTAGTAACACACATCTAGCAAAGCCATCTCCAGTGCAAACCTTCAGCTCACCATAGATCTATTACATTGAATGAAACAACTTACAGCAACTGCACGGAAAAGGCCCATATTTAGTAAGGAAACGAGGCTTCCCACTGTTGCTCGCATCTCGGTGTGAATGTAAGAATGTAAATACAGTCACTCTCCGAGCCATTTGTTTGTCATCTGTTCCTTTAAATTAAAAAGTTTAAGACAATTCATCCACAGATGCAGAGCAGCCTGATGGAAACGGACTGACCATAGACTATTATGATGATCTGTACTGCCCAGCCTGTGACAAATCCTTCAAATCAGATAAAGCGTGAGTAACCTCCCACCCACACTCCACCTACCTGCTAGCCTCTGGACCTATATGCTAATTCACCTCGCTAAGCTGTGATTTATTTATTCATTTATTTTTTGCTTGCATGATTTTAGGTTATTCTTTTGTTTTTACTGTCTGCTGGGAATAGATTTTTGTTCCTAATAATGCCATCTGAATAATGGGGACAGTAATAGTCAAACTTGAATGATGAAGCTTAGTCATTAATATGTGATTGATTATGTTAAAGCTGGCTAATGTCTTTGTAAGTCCTTTGTCTCTTTTCATTGTTTCTTGCCTTTCCTCTCCACAGCATGAAAAACCATGAGAAATCCAAAAAGCACCGGGAGATGGTGGCGTTGCTGCGGCAACAGCTGGAGGAAGAAGACGATTCACTTGGATTGAACCTGGCTGGAATGGAGGGAAAAGAGGAGGAGGAGGAAGAAGAAGAAGAAGAAGAAGAAGAGGAGGATGACGACAAACCGAGGCAAAAGTAAGTAGCTGAATGTGAAATATGTGAAAGCTGCTGCCAGAAATGTGGGAGTTCTATTTGATTCAGAGCTGAGCTTTGCACCACAGATCAAAACAGTTGTCCTGCTTTTATCAAATAAGAACCATCTCCAGAATAAAACCAATGCTGTCACGCTCGGACCTGGAAAAAGTCATTCATGCACCCGTTTTCTTGAGACTCGACTACTGTAACTACTGTCCTCCTTTCTGGCATAAACCAAAAGTTATTTTCTCGTCTCCAACTAGTTCAGAACACAGCAGCTCGGCATCTTACTAGTTTTAACAGACGACATCACATCACCCTGATCATGGCCTCCCTCCATTGGCTCCCCGTTCGATTTAGAATTGATTTTAAGATTTTACTGATCACATGTAAGACACGCCTGGGTCTGGGCCCAAGCTATACAGCAGAAATGCTGACCCCATATGAGCC
>JAVQJF010067278.1:0-20447 GCA_036023855.1 Gadopsis marmoratus | reverse complement strand
AAAAAAGAAAAGCGGCTCCCGTCGTTCACTTTAAAGATCCGGCTCTAAGAGCCGGTTCGTTCGCGACCGACGCATCACTCCTGCAGAAATGATGGCGGCTGATCATACTGTGCACGGAGTTCCTCCTCCACTGTCCGCTAAAGTGGTTGGGTATGTTGACAGCTGATTTAACGGCGTTGTCACTGTGTGAAATAATGTGGGTAACTACACTTTTCTGTCTAAACGGCTGCGTAACGCTAGGACTGTCGCCTTGAAACTAGCAGCAGCGTTAGCTAGCTTGTTGCTAGCAGAGATTCATTATGTTGGTGTGCGCATGTAAGCGCGTGACGTTAACTAATAACATAGTTGTTGACGTTATACCAGCTAATGTCATTTTGGCAGCCGAAATGTCTGCAGTGGGAGGGCTAACCTTACATCTTGCTAGGTTGAGTTAGCTGGCTTGCTCACTGATAATTGCATGCACCTGCTGCAGTATCAAGAAGTGTCGTTTCTCTGTAGGTCATTTGCCTATTTGACTGTCAGAGACAGATTGCCGACCATCCTGACCAAAGTTATCGACACAATACACCGCAACAAAAACAAGTTTTTTGAAGAATATGGAGAGGTAAGAATTTTGATTGATTAGCTGAATTCGAGTTGTCCGTAACTACGTCCAGAATTATGAGGCTGAAGTTAAAAAGTTGGATTTGGTGTTTGGTTTCTTCCCATTTTCTTATTTTCACACAGGAGGGTCTCCAGGCGGAGAAGCAAACAATATCTCTTCTGTCTAAGATGAGGAATGAGCTGCAAACTGATAAGCCAGTACTACCCCTGACGAACGGCCAGCAAGACACAGAGTCCTGGAACCAGTACCTGCAGAGACAGCAGAGACTGCAAGGGGACCAGGAGTCCGTCAGCTGGTTCAAGTCTCCATGGCTCTATATGGAGTGCTACATGTACCGCAGGATACAGGAGGCAGTATGGCTCAAGTAAGAAGTTTCATCCTGTAATGGGAACCTTTTTTTGCTGCCCTAGTTCCTGCATTTGAGCGCAGGTATTTTGGGCTTTGGGCACTATATTTGTTTAGATAGGTGTCGACAATCAATTTTTTTTATATGATGGTGCTCACGTTAGACTGCAAACAGTGGTTATTTAAGCTGTCAACTTCTGATTATACTCAATTCAGAAATTATTCTGACAGTATTTTTTTTTATATTGTTAAGACTGCAAAAATGAGTGTTATTAAAATACATATTTAAGGATATTACACAATTTAAAATGAGTCATGATTTTATTTCTGCTTTTATTTCAGTCCTCCCATCAGTGACTATGATGTTTTTAATGAGGGAAAGACTCAGAGCTTTTTTGAGTCTCAGCAAGCTGTGATGACCTTATGTACATACTTGGAGGGTGTCAACAAGAACATGGGTCAACTTTCTAAGAATCAACTGTTTGAGCATTTTTACAAACTGCTACAGGTCTGTATCTTCTATACCGGCTCAATATGTGACAATCAATTGAGTGAAATTAAAAGCTGAACTTATCAATATCTTCATATCAACAATGACGACGTGTAATGTAAATAGGTTGCTCGTAGTGATGAACCCACACATAATTATTGCCCAACTCTGCACCTCCCCTCAGCTCTACAGAAGTTTTAGGGTAGAGTTTTGGTTTTACAGCCTGCTGTTTTAATGTTGTAGTTCAGTCTCACCGCTCTCATCAACCTCCTTTCTGTCTGCTGCTCTTTTCAATGAAGAAAAGTCATGCAAATTACTCTGTCCATTTATTCTAGTCAGGATCATAAGTAAGCGCATTAAAATAGGTTCAGGTTTAACTTTTATATTTGGATTCTTCCTAGGTTTCTCTATGGGGGAACAAATGTGATCTGTCTATCTCTGCTGGCCAAGACAACTCACAGAAGACCAGTCCAATAGATTCCCTCAACAGCCTACAACCCTTCATCTTGGTGAATGACTCCAGCATGGCATGGTCAACTCTTATGTCCTCCCAGAGATCAGGACAGCCTGGGAAAACCACTGCAGGTAGAGTGGACATTGTTCTAGACAATGCTGGCTTTGAGTTGGTCACTGACTTGGTCCTAGCAGATTTCCTGGTTTCCTCTGGCCTTGTCCGTGAGGTCCATTTTCATGGCAAATCCTTCCCGTGGTTTGTCTCTGATGTCACAGCTAAAGATTTTCAGTGGACAATTAGGCAGGCCATGGCAGCCAATCACAAGTGGATGTCCAAGAGTGGTGGCCAGTGGCAGAGCTACCTGAAGGAGGGTGTGTGGTCCTATCATGACCATCCTTTCTGGACGCAACCCCATGAGTTTTGTGACATGGCAGCTGACGCTCCTGACCTGTATGCGACCCTGCAGGCGGCAGACCTGGTGCTGTTTAAAGGTGATCTCAACTACAGAAAGCTGATTGGGGACAGGGACTGGGATCACACAGTGGGCTTCAGTACTGCTCTACGAGGTTTTGAGCCTGCGCCGCTGTGTAGCCTGAGGACTCTTAAGGCAAACCTTCAGGTCGGCCTGCAGCCTGGCCAAGGGGAAAAGCTCACCTCCCAGGATCCAGACTGGATGACCAGCGGCAAGTACGCCATCATACAGTTTTACAGTCCAAAGTCAGAGCAGTAAGACTGACCTCAGGATCTCTCTGGGAAGACGAGAGATCCTGAGTAAGAAGTACCATAAACAGGGTTGTTAAATGGTGTTTGTTCCTCATAGTCGGTTAGCCTTCATCATGTTTGATGGAGAAATATTTAATAAATATTTTCACTACACATTTGTACCATATCATACTCCCTAGCATTTTTAGATCTAAATGTTTCCCCATGATTCGAACATAACAGTTTGCAGTGACACAATTATCCACCAAGGTTTGAATGTTCTATTTTCTTATCGCAAATAGCTTGTGTTGTGCATTTTATTGCAAATGGATCATGTGTTGTGCACAATGTATTAAGTCATAATGTTTACAGGTTCATATCGATGCTGTTAACAATTGTTGAGGAAGACGCAATGCTTTTGTTTGTGCATGCAGTTGAGGAGAGTGATAAATGTAATTGTTTTTTATTTTAATTCAGCTCAGGTTGTTTTACTGTTGCACTCAGTGTTATTGATATGGATGCTTCAAAACGTGCAAAAACATCATGATCAAGGTCATAACATCATTTAACAACTCTTTTGCTCAGTGTGAAAGATGGTAGACTGTTATTTGGGCAGTGTAACAATAACAGTGACGGCATGTGCTTGTTTAGTTTAAAACGGACACCCAGACATCTGTATCTTCATAGAAAAAGCGCATGTCTCTGTGCACATTATGACTTCTTGTCCATGTCAGTACCTCAGAGGGGATGTTAACAGGATTGTTCTCGGTGCTGCATGGGGAAATATAATTTTCATGAATGGGTTTGATTTAATAAAAAAAAACTGCATTGACTGTCTTTGTTTCCTCACTGTTGTATTTTACAAGGATGAGAAATGAAAGATGTGGGTAATGACTTTCTTTGACGGCTTTATTTTCTTTTTTTTTTTTATGTTGCGGCTGGATTGAAATATAAAAATGCCAGACAGTTCATTAGTCTCCATCACCATTGGCCAGTGCAGCAGCAACAGTATTTTATTTACACACATGTGCAGCCAAATATTGTGAACCAAAATCACCTGAAATTGTGAGCACATGCTTCTGTACACACTCACACAAAAAATCATTAGAATCCACACAGCTGTTACACATTGACTTTTCATATCTGCAGGGTCAGGTTGGACCCAGAAAAACCAACAAAATCGCAGGAAATGCTGCAGCTTGTGCATTACAATTCCAGAATGAAACTGACTTAGGCTGCTGACATGCTTTGAATGTGGTCTGTTATGAGAATGACGTAAATACGGAAATGTGCAGCCTATCTCGAACCATTTAGGTGTTTCATTTCTCACTCTCTTAATTTGCCTCTTTTCAATTGTAACTGTCTTTTATTCCGGAGGAAATGCAAAAAATATATATCATCAGGGCTACTTGTTTGCCTCTTGACCTGACATGTCCTGAAAATTGGGCTGTTAACTCAATGAAGATGTTGCACAGTGGAGAGAAAATTAAGTCTCTGTGCCAAATGTTCAGGTTTTCCTCAGTGGGGGAGGTTTATAGTTGCTTGTGATCATCTCTCTTTACAATTTTCTGTTAGTGTCAGTTGACTGTATCACGTACAAATAAGTATATTTTAACCACATATGGTGGGTTTTTTATCACTAAATCTAAAAGATGAACTGCTTTTGTAACTGCTCTAACATTTTCACCATGTTTAAAAAGAATCGCAACATTTATAGTTTATTTTTCTTAGATGTGTCCCAGCTCAGAAGGTTGTTTTTTTACCTTGACGCTTGGTCCTAAAACATGCAAGGACAAGAACATTGATTCTCTTGAATCTTTATTTGCATAAATACTCTGCCCCTTTGATTTGTTTATATACTATATAGTGTCTGACAAAGTAATGATTAACTGGGCCCAATATATGTCATCCTCCTTTCAATGAAATGTCACTAAGAAAGTATGATTTTCTTATTTTTTTTAAACTTGTTTCTTTGTAATATTTATCAAAAAATAAAACTTAGGTCACAGTTAAAATAACCATCAATCCCCTAATTTGGGATTGATTGTGTAATTATTGGCTGTTGGAATGAGGTTTGACATCCTGCACTGTTTGCTGTGTTATGGTGACCTGGCACTTAAACGCTGTGGTTATCAATGAGGCATCTTTCATTTGTTTATCCTTTTTTTTTTTTTTTTCTTTTCTACTGTTGCCATTGTGTCCAATGAGCCCAGCTAGATGTCTGAGAGTAAGAGGGATGAGAGAGGTAAACGGAGAGGGAGAGAGACGGCTCGTACAGTCCCGGCGTTGCTCAGCAGATATGAGGATGATTCATATGTAAGAGGTGAGTAGTGTATCCTGGTAGGTTTTGGCTTTCTTTTAGCCCCCCGTTGTTAAAACCCATTGTCCTGATGTTTATCATTTTCACAGTGACTTGACTTACTGCAGAGTCTCAGGTGTATTCAATAATCTGGCTGCAAATAGACCGTCATGCTGGTAGTGTGCTGAGTTTCATTTAAATGAAACGACTTACTGCTAGTTTAGTTGTTTTTTTCTCTGGATATCAGCTGCAGACAATAAAGGCTTTTCAATGTAAGAAAAAGGTGAAGTGGGAAGAGAACATATTAGAGTGGTGCGACAGAGAGAAAGGACCGGGAAGTTATTTGGGAATCATTATTTCTCTGATCATCCTCTTCTTTCTCTATCCAACCAGCCTACCCTTCCTCCTACACAGTAGAGGAAAAGAGGGAAAGGCTCTGTTCACAAAAAACCTTTAAGGAGGTTGGTTTTTTTGAATGTTTTTAAGGAGCTTGGTGGGCGGAAGCCCAAGGCAGATATGGCAAAGGGACTGGAAGGATAGTGGACCCTTCTGGAGACAGAGAGAGAGTGAGGAAAGAGTAAAGAGAGGCAGAGCACCACTCCTCTCCACTCCCCCTCCCAGCAAATGGGAGAGCAAGACTAAATCATGTTGCATATCATTGCTGTTGTGCTGTGATGTTGCTCAGGCAGAGCCCGGCGCAGAGCAGGCAGCCTTGCGGACCAGTACTCGGACCCAGGATCAGCCCAGTCTTCTCAGAGCTGGAGACCCTCTCCCCGCAACGTCCCTCGCCTCCGCTGCGTGCCCCCCTCAGTGACATGTACCCTGAAGAGAGTCAGGGGTCCGGAGGGGTAGCCACTGTGGACTTCTTGGAAGGGACGTACAACTATGCCGCCCCCACCCCTTCCCCGACTCCTCTTTTCAGCCACTCCACCCCTGGCTACTACTCTGCACCTCTGGATGCCCACGGACCACCCTCAGATGGCAGCCTTCAATCCCTGGGCAGTGGGCCTAACAGTCCTCTTGTGTTTGTGCCCTCCAGCCCCAGACTCAGTCCCTTTATGCACCCACCCAGCCACCACTATCTGGAAACCACCTCAACACCCGTCTACAGGTGAGGGAATACTATCTTTCACCAGAGTGCAGAAAGTGTCTGTTGTGTGCTTGGCAAAAAAGTTATTTTTGTAGACTTTGCATCAACAGGTTTGAATCACTTCTTTTATGTATATTAAGTGAAGTTGGTGTATTTTTTCCCATTACTTATAAATGTAATAATGTATCTTTGTGGGAAATTAAGTCATCGTGAGAGATCCTACCTCGAGTGCTTGAATCTGATTGTTTGGTCAGTTTTGTTTGTGCTGTAGTGATTTTTTTTTTTAACTGATAGGAGCAGTGTAATCAGAACCTCAATAGACCTGTCACAGTTGTTTCTCCAGTATGGTTCTTTTGCTCACTCCATCATGATCTGAATACAAAATTAAAGAATAATATCCATGAAGAAATACATTCTCAGTTTATCTTGTTCATGAATAATAATTCATTTCTATATTTCCTAACTTTACTGTGTTTTCTTCTGGGTGGTTGTAGGGACAAATATTGCCAGATAATGAGATTTAATATCTTTTACTCACATATTATAGTGTTGGCATTCTGTTCAGTCCTCACAATGCAGTTATAAACAAAATGTAATTATATAACCGCATGTTTTTGTAATCTCTTGCTTTATACAAAACATTGCCGCTGTGTCTATAGAAAGGATCAAGCTTTGCCCTGGTTTCTAATTCCAGAGATTAAGGACTTTGTCAAGGACCTTGAGAAAGGAACAATACGTAAGAACAACAGAAGTACACGTACAGATTGTTTCCTGGCTCAGGTGGAAAATAGTTCTCTGCTTGTGTCTCTTCCACTGTCAAATGACTGTCAGTGTGGTAAATGTTGGAAATTATCTTTAAATACGTAGTTGCCAGATTTGACTTTTTATGACATAATACATTTATTAAAGCAATTTTTGACCAAATGTCCGCCTATAGTTATGACAATATTATTTCATGCGTTGCAATTGATTGTAATATTTTGTTAGTGAAAACACTTAATCATCAAGTGAATATGTAAGACAATTTAGCTGTGCTGAAATCAATACCCTGTGGCAGGTCCAGTGTCCCAGCCAGTCAGCAGCCGGTTTCCAGAGAGGACCAGTGTGCCACCAGTGACGAGTCATACAGTGTGGGCGAGTCGGGGGCTGGAGTCGGGGGGTTTGAGATGGCCAAAGAGATGCGTTTCTGTGCCGTGTGCAGCGACTATGCCTCTGGGTACCACTACGGGGTGTGGTCCTGTGAGGGCTGCAAGGCCTTCTTTAAGAGGAGCATCCAGGGTGAGTAATACGTCGGCTTCGTCCATTTGTGACCAATATATGTAATTCTCTAACGTTGCCTGTTTGCGAAAGATCGCGTCTTGTTTTGTGTTCACATTTTATGTAAAAATGATCAAGAATGCTTACATAAATTATCAAGAATTTTTACATAAAATAAATGCTCAAACTGAAATTCACATTTTGTTTTTTATTGTATCTGTCGTGGAAACTTATAACCATATAAAAGAACACAATTAACAGCACAGTTGTTGACTTTATAATACAGAATACAGAAAGAGAGCACCTTGGCCCATAAAAATGAGTTTTGCTGTCGGTCCACAATTTAGTGTGGCACATCTGGGAATCTAAAGAACATCCACAACAGAGAAAATGAAGTTTAGATGGTAAACGGTGGTGATTTAGTGTGCCAGCTGTTTAGTAGGCTGCCGAAGTGAACTGCCTGTGACCTCAACAGAGAAAAAAACAGTCTAAGTGGAGGTCGATAAAGGAGACAAAGAGGGGTAAATACATTTCATTTAAATTGTGACATTGTTAATTGGAGGGAATTTAAATGAACGGAGTACAGTGTAAATTTCGACAGATTTGCTTTTACTATTACTATTTTCACTGACGTTTAATGCATTTCCCTCTCTGTTTGAATCCCATGCCTTTCACATGACTTGGTGTACGACCTCCATGTACCACTGCCTCTGTGTGCAGATAAAAGCGTCATCTGCTGTCGGTGGCTCAGTCATGTTTGTGATATGATGCTTCGGCATATTGACAAGTCTTGCAATGGAAGACGGGTCATAAAGAAACCAGTAGTCTCCATGGCAATGACAAAGCCAAGACTTAATTTTCTCCATCTCAGATTCATTTAAAATGGGAATGGAGTGTTCCTGGATACTAAATAATCTAAATCTGAACCCTTGAGTGGGTGGGGGGCTCGAAGTAATAGATTTTCTTCCATTTCAGGTCACAATGACTATATGTGCCCAGCAACCAATCAGTGTACTATTGACAGGAATCGGAGGAAGAGCTGCCAGGCTTGCCGTCTTAGGAAGTGTTACGAAGTGGGCATGATGAAAGGAGGTGGGTAGAAACACCAGCAGACTGAAGATTTCCCATCTCTTCCATGACCATCTCTTTTATATATTTTATTTATTTGTTCTATGTATGTATTTATTGCAGTTTGCTGACTATTACTAAATTCAGTTGCGTTATTATTGGTTATGCTATTCTTTTGGTGTGTTTGGTAAAATTATTTTTAGTTTTTCTATATGTTGTTTTTATGTCAGCAAAATAAGCCCATTTGATTGCCCTCTTCTGAACCATTTCCAAACTAATTGCCATCTATCAATCGTGGCTTGTTGCTTGAGAGGACTGGCACAAATATGAGAGTGCTGGTGGATGCAGATAAGCCTGAGACTAACTTTTACATGACCTTGAAGTGATTTCCTCTTAAGGAGTACAACTACTGATTAACACACACCCACATTTTTGTTTTCATACTTCTTGACTCACACAGGCACATCCATTTAACCTGCTTGGGATTTTGTGGTAAGGACAGGATATGAAGTTATTTGTGAGTTAGGAAAAAAAACAACTAGTTTTTGTGTCACTGTGTGCATGTGTGTTAATGGCTGTTTTTCTGTGCATCTGCACGTTATTTTGTATTAAACCGCTGCTGTGTATTTAAGGTGTGCGCAAGGACCGTGGGCGTGTTTTGAGGCGTGACAAACGACGCGCTGGCACCAGTGACAGAGACAAGACCTCTAAGGACCTGCAGCACAGAACAGTGCCCCCACAGGACAGGAGGAAACACAGCAGCAGCAGCAGTGCTGGTGGTGGAAGAGGAAAATCACCGGTGACTGGCATGCCTCCTGACCAGGTGCTTATTGTGGATCGTCATTGTGGAGACAGTGACATTTGTTTTTGAAACACTTTGTTGTGGAGCAAAATGTTGTCCAGGAGGAAATGTGGATCTGAAAGAAATATTAGGAATCATCCTCCTGGGACCATGAATATTCCTACTAAATTTCATGGCAATGTGGATAGTGGGTGTCGATATGTTTGCAGTCGCTTCAAATCAGTTTGAAGCACAGCAGCTTATATTTGTCTGGTTAAAGAGACTGACAAGTGTGACTGTTTATCTGCTTCTTCAACAGGTGCTCCTCCTGCTTCAGGGTGCCGAGCCTCCGATGCTGTGCTCCCGTCAGAAGCTGAGCCGACCCTACACCGAGGTCACCATAATGACCCTGCTCACCAGCATGGCCGATAGGGAGCTGGTCCACATGATTGCCTGGGCCAAGAAGCTTCCAGGTACTGCTTAAAGTGGCAAGGTAGTCACACCAGGAATAAAGGTGTTCAATTATTTTTCAGAAGTACAAACCCTTCTAGATTACTGTATAATTCGGTGTACTTTTAAGGAATTTGCATTCATTTTCTGGCCTGAACTCTGTTGTTTAGCAAAAACGTACTACTAACTGGAATGGTTAAGACTCTTTTGAGAATTTCTTTGCGTATGCGAGGAGTCTGGTGATGGTCACAGGCCACTAACAGCAAAACTTTATATTATCAGTTAAAAAAAATGTTTTTTTTGTCAGGCTCTCACTGCTGTATTTTAGGCCTGTTGTAATGTCGTTGTGACAGCTGTATTTAAAATAGCACTGCAACTCATTTGCTTTCATGCACATGTGATATTAAGACAAAAAAGTGTAATTTTTTCATTAAAACAGTCTTAAAAAATTGATTGTACAAACTCAATGTTACATTGCATCCAGAAAAAGAGGAAAAAAACATTTTTTTTAATTATTTACTTTCTTCCACTGCCTCAAGCCATCAAGCCTATGCCTGTATCTTTGGATAAATTTACAAGTACAGCGGTGAGGGCAGGTGCAAAACATGTGAGTCAGGTTCTGCTGGAGCATCATGACATCCATTGCATGTCTAGTTCAAATAAGAACATATTTTTAAAAGCTTGGAAACATACAGATGTACTGTGTGATGGTGGTTGTGGCTCTCGGTTGTTGTGTATTTGACTGCTTAGGCCACCGCAAGGCGATGGGAGACCTTTATGGTGGAAAAACACACACACACACACACACATACAGAGCCATTACAGTGATGGTAATTACAGTCATCACCTTTGAGAGGATTGTTTGGCCAATCTGCTGGCACCCCATAGAGCGTAACTGCAGTATAGGACACATCACCCTTTTTCATGCAAACACACACACACACACACACACCTGACAACCTCTTTATGTGAGTAAATCCTGATTTTGAGGTTACAACCTTGTGCGTCACTAAAAGCCCAAAGGCACACAGTTTTAATTGCGAGGGGTCCCAAACAGGGTGCGAGGTGGGGGGACAATGGGAATGAATTGGCTGTAATTACATATGAATTGAGACAGCTGAGTGCAAGAAATGAGACTTCTCATGAGGGCAGAGAGATTGCAGATGGTTTTATTTAAGTAGCCAATCCCTGCGAGAAAACAAGGGCATGCATATTTTTATGAGTGGGATGAAGGTGCACAGAAACCATTTAACTCTGGGACTGTTAATATTCCACACCATACGGCAGTTAACACCCACACTCATCAACACCGGGTTGTTTTCTGTGTTTGGATTTGGTCTGGATGGCAAATAATTGCGGTGATCTGGATAGAACAAAACAAATGTCCAGTGTCTTTGAATAATATTTTTTTAGTGTCGAGAATTTGGAGCTAATTGAGAGCTTGTTATTCAGAGAGCTGATATGGCCTGTTGTGGTGTTAAATCTGCTCTAGGTGTGGATCACCTTGGTCCTTGTTAATGTGCACTTTGTGTGTGTTTTTCTAGGTTTCCTGCAGCTGTCCCTCCACGACCAGGTGCAGCTGCTGGAGAGCTCGTGGCTGGAGGTGCTGATGATTGGGCTCATCTGGAGGTCCATCCACTGCCCCGGCAAACTCATCTTCGCACAGGACCTCATACTGGACAGGTAGCGAGGAAAACTTACCTGACTTTGTTGTGACATGCAACCTTTATATACTTTTACATCTCTCTGTCCCTGCTTTTGCTCCCTACTCCTCTATCCTTTCACGCTCACACAGATCGCAAGAGTGATACATCAGCATTGTAGATTTTCCATTTCACACCTTGCCAGCCATTGTGCCATCCCAACACACCCTTCATAGAGTGAAAGACTAATTACATGTTCCCCACCGAGAGGAGAGCAGCCTCTCTCTAACCTGAAATACCCCCGTCGTCATTACAGTGTTGAGCTGGCGAGCTGGCAACCAGGACAGCGTTTTAATCAAAGCTTCAATGCAAGGAATGATGGAAAAAAGAAGAACGGCGGAGGGAGAGATGACGGGGAAGGAGACGGAAGAGAGTGAGAGAGAGAGCTAAATGACGAACAGAGAGGATGAGAAAATAGAGATGCAGGGAGACATGGCTGTTTTCTGCTTCACAGGGACAGCCTGTTCCCTCCACTTCCCCCCCGTGTTCAAAGTAAACAAGCTTGCCAAACCACAGTATCTCCCTCTGAGAGAGAGAAAGAGAGATAGGTGGAGACAGAGAGAGGTATGGGGGAGACATACAGACAGAGCTTTTACCCTCTGATGTGCCTGATGGTCCCATTTGATTCAAAAGTGTATTAGAGAGTATTATCTCTAAAACCTGGTCCTCACCAATTGGGTATGATGACTAAAATGCTGTGGGTCAGGGTTGACAAATTCCCTTGGCTCTGTGCTGTCCAAGTTTATCTTGCACTCCAACCACTGGATATTATCCATCTTTCCATCACTTTTCAACTGTGCTGACAAATGGAGCGTTGCAGAGACTCAGTCCATTAGTTATTTATCTGGCCGCTCTTTGGATAGTTTCATGGTCGCAGATGAAGTCGGTGCACTGCAGCTCAGAACTTGGGCTCTGTTTTTGTCAAATGCACTCTGACTTTTTTGTTGTATTGAGATCATAGTAATTCGTGTGTGACTTACAGAATTTTACACACAGAGAGAAACTCTAACATCTAAACAAAGTTCCTCACATCTTCTTTCACTCTGTTCTCCAGGAACGAAGGCGACTGTGTCGAAGGCATGGCTGAGATCTTCGACATGCTGCTGGCCACTGCTTCCCGCTTTCGCATGCTCAAACTCAAACCTGAGGAGTTTGTCTGCCTCAAAGCTATCATCTTGCTCAACTCTGGTGAGGCAACATGTATGAGTGTGTTGAAAGTTTTAGTTACCTTCTTGTGAAACGAGAAACTGAGCGTAAACTGATGCCTGGAAACATGGACAGTGGACAGCAGAGACACATCTCTAGTAAAAACCCAAGCTCTCTAGTTTAAGTCTGCACAGCTTTATTCGCAGGCACACCACTTTGTCGCAGGTTTCTGTTCCTGGGAGTAAATATTGAACAGTGTCAAACTACACCCACAGAGGTGTAGGTCTGAACGCTACTCAGGCACATTAGGCGAGTGTTCCCATGACAACATGAGACAGCACAGAGGGGCTGTGTTTGTCGTGGAGATTGAGATATTCTATATGGGAAGCTGAGTAGACTGAAATACAAGCGGGATGACACTACTGGCACAGCTGCTAGAGCCGGATGAACTTCTAATTACTGTGTGGGCAATCCTGCATCATGTCTGAGTCAGATCTTTTATCAAGTAAAAAAATCATTGTTTTGTTGTTTAGTAGCTTGAATCTGTAGCAGGTCGAGTGAGCTTTATCTGTATGAGGTGTGTTTCTCCATTATGTTTTTTCTTCTGTCAGGTGCCTTCTCTTTCTGCACCGGCACAATGGAGCCCCTCCACAACAGCGTGGCCGTGCAGAACATGCTGGACACTATCACAGACGCTCTCATACATCATATCAGCCAATCAGGATGCCCGGCTCAGCAGCAGTCGAGGCGTCAGGCCCAGCTGCTCCTCCTGCTCTCCCACATCAGGCACATGAGGTGAAATTAAATTAGAAAAAGTCTCTTTTCTTTTAACAATATTAAAGGTCTTTTTTTCGATTTAACATGTTCTGTGAAGCATGCTAAATGGTTTAATAGGGCATGGGGTCATTTTTTAGAAACATAATTGATTGTCTATATTCAGGTAAGCTGGTTTTAGTATGAATCATCGATAAAAGGCAGGCAGATGCTTTGTCTTATGTCCAGATTTTAAAGTTATTCCTATTGGTTAATGGTTGTAGAGCATATCACAGCATGTAAACCAGAATAAAACCATTTATTTAGTGGAAAGTGTTTAACCAGTACTTAAAGGATATAGACCAAAGCCATCAATTAATTGTTATTGACAAGCATTGTCATAAGCGAGCCACACTGTTACACTGGGTGACATTTCACTTCATTACATCCATCAAAAGTGCTGTCATTTATGTTGAGTCAATCCAACATGCACCATCCTGCTGCTGTAAATACTCACTAGAGAGAGAAATTAGTCCCCAACAAATGCATTCCTTTCTCTTCTTAGAGTAATGTTAAAAACTGCAGTGGTGAGTTTGTAATAGGAGTCTTTTAAAAATGAAAACAAATATTTGTGACCTGATTTAAAAAAAATTGGCCCTGGGGGAAAGTGTTGAGAGACAGACTTAACACATATTTGATTTGTGGACAGAAAAACGCCACCTTTATTACATTATAAAGTGCTTATTATACAGTGCTTAGCAACATAATTCTCCAAAGAAAGTAAAAACCTGACCAATAAATAAACAAGAAAAAGCAACTGACGGGCAAATTAAAACAAATCAGACTACAAGCTTGAGAACAATAGAAGTCCAAAACGCATAAACACATAGAATTGTAAAACTGAACACAGCCGTCAGGGATGATTCATGAAGCCGCTCTAATTCCTCTTCTACCTTTTGTTTACATTCCCTGCAGCAACAAAGGCATGGAGCATCTCTACAGCATGAAGTGCAAGAACAAAGTGCCTCTGTACGACCTGCTGCTGGAGATGCTGGATGCTCACCGTGTTCACCGCTCAGACAGACCAGGTCAGTCTTGGTCCCAAACAGACGGAGAGTCTCCCTTCACCACCAGTAACAACAACAACAGCAGCTGCACTGGCAGCAGTGGCTCCTCTTCAGCTGGTTCCAGTTCAGGACCCAGACTCAGCCCAGGGAGCCCGAGCCGAGCCCCCACAGGTCCAGGTGTCCTGCAGTTTGGTGGGTCCCGCTCTGACTGCACCCACATCCTATGAGACAGAGCACAGTAAGCAACATCTGACGGTCAAAAATCATTCTTATGGATGATGTGTGTAGTACACAATGAAAGATAAAGATTGTATTTGAATTAATTTCACAAGATAATTATTTATAAATGAAGTGATTTTATAGCTGTCCTTTGCACTACTCCAGTTCACTACAATATGAGCTTCAGTGCAGTCAATCATCTATGCTGCCTTTCATAATATCTTTGCTTTTGAGTCAGTCTCTTAAAGCTTTATAGTACAGCTTACTATTTCCAGGTGTTGGGTAATATTGTGGCACTCTGTTAGCTATGGTGATTTTAAATGACGAACAGCTGATTTGTCTTTGTATTTGCGGTGACCAAAGTACACGTCCTCTTGGGTTTAAGGGGATATTGGATATTCGTTCTACTACACATTAAGGATGATTACAGACTAAACTATGATAAGAAACAGGTTAAAATTAATGTGTAATGTACACCGATCAGCCATAACTATGACCACTTTATAGGTGAAGTGAAGAACATTGATGATCTCATTGCAATGGCACCTGTCAGTGGGGGGGATATATTGGGCAGCAACTGAACATTTTGTCCTTGAAGTTTATGTGGTGAAGCAGGAAAAATGGGCAAGCGTAAGGGTGTGACTGACTTTGACGGCTATACTGGGTCAGAGCATCTCCAACACTGCAGCTCTTGTGGGATGTTCCCGGTCTGCAGTGGTCAGTACCTACCAAAACTGGTGAACCGGCAACAGGCTTATGTGGCTCATTGATGCACATGGGGAGCGAAGGCTGGCCCGTGTGGTCCGATCCAATAGAGCTGCTGTAGCTTAAACTGCTGAAAAAGTTAATGCTGGTTCTGATAGAAAGGTGTCAGAACACACAGAGCATCGCAGTTGGCTGCATATGGGGCTACGTAGCTGCAGACCGGTCAGGGTGGCCATGCTGTCATGTTATGACTGATCGTATTTCGTGTTCAAATTCCAACATAGTCAAATCAGGTGCTGTGTCATGCACACACAGATTTAATTTGGGAGGAAACAATTTCACTGACATTATGAAATGAACAGTGGCTGAGGATGTATCTGTTGAATTTTTAGCAGCTAAAAATTGCACAATCAAATCCTAGAGCACTAATTACATGATGAAGGAAGCCAAGCTTTATTGTTGGGTAACTTCACAGCTTTTTGTGTATAGTAGGTTTGTTCTTTGTTTACGTGCACTAAAGGGTTTTTTTTGTTTTTTGTCACGTCTTAAATGTATGCGTCTGCAAGAGAGAGACTTTAATCTAATTGTAAAGAAGATATCAGATTTGGACATGATCAGGTGTTTTCTTTATTAGCTGCTATACACTGCTAAGTACCTGTGTAATTGTTCAGATTCTAAAATGGCAAGTGAATTAGCTTCTTTTTCCAAACCAACAAATTAAATCCCAAATGTATTCATTGTCATTAAATGCCTTCAAAAGCTAATGTTTTGTATGGCAGAATATAAGAGAGAATTGTCCATAAGCCTTAAGTCTACATAATGTAACACAGGCCATGTTTATTACACCTAGATCTCTATAAGATCACCATGCTCCTAATTAAAGCCACTTTTCCTTGTTTGATGACAGTGTAAGCACATTAAGTGCACCATAGATTTGTAATATGTCAAATAATTTTAACCTTGGCCACTCTTTTGTGCAGTCAAGTATTAAATATTTTGAGAAGAAAATGGCCAAAAGTTGACCGACGCGTAGAGAATGCACGCAATTAAAATGTATATTGTCAGGATAGATAAAAAGATGCAGTCAGTGTAGTCTTGTATTGTCCATTCTAATCTGTGCCACGTATGGAAAGCCTCCATACAGGATCAGAAAACTGGATTTGACCTCTTGAGTTGTTGAGTGTAAGTCCAGTCAGACCTGACAGTGTTTACTGTGCATAAAAATAAAAACATTAATTGTGAAATATTGTTCGTCACGTATTCCTTTTAACTTTGTATCCAAAAATCAAGTCTAAGAATACACAGAATTAAATAATTCATGTTTATTTGAAAAGAGTATTCTTAATGAAGTCAGCATTAGCAAACTGTACATACATAAATAACCATTTTCATATTTCATCGTTTTTTTTTTTACAGATTCGGTTTTAACAGCAGTGATTCTGATGTCTCATCACCGCAGAATAATTATCGCAGTTATTACACAGCTCACTATTTCATGTCACAGCCATCTACTAAAACACTACCAGTGATTGTTTGGCTTTCTTAAAAGCAGGGGACTTTCAAGTGCATGCTCAAACAAAGATAAAAAAATAACTGCCTGTATTCAAAGGCATTTCAACAATAATGTACAAATCAGGTGAATTTTTTTCTAACAACAGAGTTCATATGTTTCTTTTTTCATATTTGCTCCAGTTGATTAAATACTGAAATTAAAAACAGGAATACAAGCCTTGGCTTTTGGGGAAAGAATTCGGCCATCTTGGCTGGACGGCTTCAGTGCAGTACCTTCGACAGTGCTCATGTCAGTGCTATAGGTTCAGATTTTAGCTTTAAACATCATATGAAGAGTTAATTTCCAAATTCAAGCAGGTTCTTCTGAAATATGTCAAGCGAAAGACATAAAGCTGCGTCTTACCTTTCAGAAAGTACGATTTCTGTGCTGTTTCAGTCGTGTCCGAGTAGTTCTTCAAACACGTGTCTTTAGGAAACAAACTTCAAACAGCAAGTCTACTGTACAGTTTGTCAGGTACAATATCCCACACTCACTCAAGGTGGTGCTTTAGTTTCATCAATACTAACAATCTAACCGATTGAACACTAAATAAATAGTAGCAGCACTGGATATCATGGACAAAAAGCACAATCGACTTTGGCTTCCAACGTACAGTATATAAATAGTGCTTTGTTTTCATTGATGTCACAGGTTTCTTAAGAAACCTTTAAAAAATAATATACACATTTAAGTTAAAACAGGAAATATTTGGAGGGGGGGGGGTCTCCAGATGAAGGTCCAGTTATTCTGGATAGTGGGTTTAAAGGTTTGAGGTGATTTCAGGAGTAAGGGTGTGCAATGTTAGTGAGCGTAAGCCTCCATATGACGTTTCAATCAATTCATCATGAATGTAGCTCCCCAGCAGGGGTAAAGGTGGTTGCTTTAGGGATGAAGAGGAAACATTCACAGGAGTCAGTGGAGTCCTTGGCAAAGCAGAAGGTAGATATTCGGCTGCTTCTCATATGGGCGGAGGTCCGTTGGTGTAGCGCAGCATGGGATGGAAGGAGCGTGCAAAGTTGTTGGCGTGGTGGCAGCTGTAATCCTCCTCGGTCATGGGCACCAGGCAGGCCAGGCCGATGAGGAGCAGGAGGAGCAGCTGGACGGGGAGTGCAGCTCTGAGGACCCGCAGCAGGAAGGACTTCCCCTTTGAGGAGGAGGGGGTCGACAAGGCGACGCCGTCCGGAAGGTCAGAACGGGAGGAAACGCAGCCAGCGGCGCCTGCTGACCTGCTCCGGCTGCAGGAAGACACAGACGCAAGTTAGACACAGCAGAAAACAGACCTGAGTACACTAGTATTTGCAAATCACTGCTGAGTTAAAACCCCTTGAAAGCTTTTTTTTTGTTAAAAATCATGTTAATATACTTGTCTATATAGTGAAAAATTCTCCAACCTCATGAGCTTAAATCAGAAAGGCATGATGATCAAGCTAAGGCTGCTTTTAGTCCATTAGAAACATTTTGGTTAACTTAGTGCCAGAAAGCTGCAATCAATGGAAAGCATATGAAAACAAATTCAGTATTTTTTTTGATAAAGTCTCTTGTTAAAATGTGTAATTTCCTAATTGGAGCTGAAATGACAAGTGAAATCGAGAGAAAATTAATAATGTGTTTTTTTTTAAATAATAACTTTGATAAATTATTTGTCATTTTTCAAGCAAAACCTCCAAACAGTCTGGTTTCAGCTTGTCAAATTCCTCCTTTTTGTGTTTTATGTAATTGTAAATAAATATCTTTGGGTTTTGAGCAGTTTGGACAAAACAAGACATGTGAAAACATCACCCGGGGCTTTAGAAAATTGTAATGGGCATTTTTCACTATTGAGATTTCATATACTAAACAATTAGTTGAGAAAATAATATTTTTAGTCGATATGGAAAATTGTTTCAGTCAACGTTTTAAGGAGGGTAAAACAAAAATGTTTGCAAATACTATTTTACCCATGTCTGGCAAAAGAATGAATACTCAACAAACACGGAAAAAGCAAAAATGCAGACCCAGATCCAACAGGAAGGGAGATCAGGAGAGTCACAAAGGTGAACACAGAGACACACACATACACATACAGTAGACCTACACACCCACACACAAAACAGGTCCAAACATACTTTAAAAAACAAAAAAAAAGAAGAAACCACAAGCACTTGTAGACAGCCGGCCGTCTCTCACTGGGGGGATATGCTCTGGCTTTAGTGCCGAGTGTGTGAGAGTTCAATGTCACGTCTCATTCCAGACAGATGGAGGAGAAATGCCAAATGCCTCTCTGGAGATTTCCACGGTTAGAGGCAAGACTCAAGGGGAGGAACAGCACGTTCTTACTGCGACTCATCCTCACAAGTCTGAAGGAGGGTCAGACATGCTGACACTCCTCTAGCTGCTCACTCTGCAGCCAATATCATTTAGTCCTCCTTGATGCTACAATACGGCTGCTGTGGGCATGCACGAGCAACATGTGCACGTCATGTATGTGTTCATATGCAAGGCCAGGAAATCTCTCCTGCTTTGCTGGATTTCAATTTCCACATTCCATTAGTATGTAACAGAGAGTCTCTGCTGCTCACATACAGGACAAAGACATCATTCCTGCTGCAACACTCATGGCAAGACTAGTTTAAGCTGAGTCTTCACCAGGCCTGTGTGTTATTGTTGGCATTTGATGAAAATAATAGAAAGTTAAATCAGAGATGTCAAGAGTTGGGTGAGTTAAGAGGTCTGGAAAGGAAACAAAGGAAAAAGTGGGAGTTAAGGTAGAAGGAAAACGCGGAGGAGTTATTGCATCATATCCTGCTTTCAACTATGAAGAGAATAAAACAGGAAGGAAACGTGAGAAAGAAAAAACAGAGCTAAAGGAGCTGAGGTGTCACTGGGATTCAGATAACGCCATCTAGTGGGCGAGGAGAGTGCTACAGCCACTCTGAGAAAGGAGAAAGCAAAAAAGTATGATGAGGCAATATCTCATGATGCCATTCAAAAAGCAGCAGGGCAAAGAGAAGCAATGAAACAAAAACATTTAAAGGAGAAGGGGAGTGGCCTGATGTAGGCGATTCCCCACTCGTTTAAGAGCTGGTAACATGGTCTCTAGAGAAAGGGACAATCATGGAACGCAGGGTTAAAGCCTTAAAACCAACTAATCATCTAATTTCTTTTGCAGTGAGTAAAACATGGCTGATTGTGATTAATTGATTTTCACATGGGTTGAATGAACTGAAATAAAATTTTCTAGTCGGGCATAGCTTTGGTTCCATCACCGTCCCGTGTTTCCAGAGTCCGGGAGAGAGGTACCTGTGGCGTGGGCCGCTCTCAGGCCGTCCTGGGTGGGCCTGACTACTTTTACCCCGGGGCTGTACCACGTAATGAGCAGGGAGGGGTGAAAAGAAAGAAAAGAATGTTTCAGTCAAGGGCAAATCAAGACAAAGCCTCAGATGAGAGAAAAAACAAACAACATAAAGAGCCATAACATCGCTAGAGAAGTAAATCATCAACAACCAAAGAGCAGCAACATAATCAATGATGGTGATTGACTTTCGGAACCAAGAAATCTGGCTTCTCAAAACTTAAGTCCTGAAAAGTCAAGTTAAAAAAAACTGATAAAATTAAATTTGTTTTACTGTTATTTACAAAGTCACAAAACTAAAAAAAGATCACAGAACAGTTTTAACATGTGAAACGAAAAGCCAGGTTTTCTTGGGGGGGGGGGGGGGGGAAAAAAAAAACTGTTGGTGTACATGTTGTGGGGGGCATAGTATGAGGGACAAAAAATATATT
>JAVQJF010067267.1:0-37500 GCA_036023855.1 Gadopsis marmoratus | reverse complement strand
TCGCATGGCCATTTGAGAAAAAAATAAGACATTTAACTAAAGTTCTTGACTGAAAATCATCACGTTTTTAAGTTTTCCTCAGTAACAAAGTAATTCACTGGTAGTTGTCTGTACGTCCATGGGTACATTACACACAGTAACCGCTAATAGTTAATAGCTTTGCTTCCGCTGTGACAACTAAAGTGAAACCTGGAACTCTGAATACTTAGCTTTAAACTTGCATATGTTCAGCGGCATTTCTAAACAATAACTTGACACGTTTGAGTTATTTGCGTTCTTTATCACTACCCAGTGCTCACACTGAAAGTTCACGTGAGTGGAATCCAAACGAAAAGTAAACCACAGAGGGTTAAAGGAGAAGACTGGCGATACTCAAGTTTTCTTACTGACAACAAATCCCATGAAAAGACTAAAACCAACAATGATTTGATCCTACTAACACGTCTGTGTAGCCAAAGACTGATAAAACTAATTCCACCTAACACATTCACTTTTGTCCAAAAACCACTAAAAACACACCAGTGAGCTACACAGTTTTCCTGGGCGACATGTTCCTGCATTATAGTGAACAATATTATTAATCCGTGTCTTATAAGTAGCCCCCAAGAACTGCACTATTTATTCCTGTTTGAGGAACTTTATATAACAATACTCACCTTAACATACCTACAAAAATGTACTGACATCAACAAGGACCCCCAACAGGTACAGTTTAGGCCTGAATTTATCAGCAATCAAATGCTGCCTGTCTCAAGTAGAGTGATATATACGGTTACTGACACAAGCTATTGCTAGTCATAACACTAAACAATCAAATGTCTCAGTATAGCTGTGCCTAAAGTTGTACAGCTGCTATCCACAGTTGTGTCTGTAGGAGGACAACTTAAAGAATGGAGTGGGAGAAATAGAGTAGTCGAAAAAGGCAGTGCTGGAGTGAAATAGGGTGAGGTGCCTCAGGGGGGTTTTCTATGTCAAGTGCTGTGCTTAAATGACTATGAAAGAGCTCGCCGTCCTGGCAACCTTCCATGCAGAATTGCCTTCTGCTTCACACGTGTTCATCAATAGGGCTCATGTGCAGTCATGGCGACAAGGTTTGCTACTTAAGGGACCTGTCTGAAAGCAGTGGAGCAGACCTTATTCTTATTGTCAAGGAACAGTGCTCTCGATAAGCACAGGTTACTTACGATAATGTGTGAATGCAAAATACTTGTCTTCTTCGTCCGGGATAAAGACAAATACTCAAGGTTAAGTTACAGGTTGTGTAATTCCATTAGGATGATTGATAAAAGCAAACTCCTGCCGTTTTAACTTATAATATCTCATGCCATTTACTGAATGGCATGGCAGGCAGATGCCCCCTATGTCTCACATGAAAAAACCTTTATAGCAAATACATGTTGGAAATGAAAAGGTCCTCACACCCCTCTTTATTTCCTGACATAGCCCTGATGTCTCTGTGTAACAGAAGGCTTTGAATATTCAGTAAACACTGGTCTAGGAACCATTTAAGTGAGAATTAAAAATGGCAAGCCACCTGCTCTTTTCATTACAGCAACTGTTGATTCAGACACAGGCTCTGCTAGTGATTTGCCATGTGACAGATCCACTCCCACCTAAACCCTGTTAAACACTGATCATCACTCTGCAGCCTACAAGCGGAGAAATGAATACATAGGCACACATGTTCATGCTTACTTTGTCTATTCTGTCCCAGATCCTGGTCTGAACAACATACACAAGCTGTGACGCAGACTGAGGCCTGCTTTCTGTGACAAATGTTCTCACACATGCAAGCAGGCAAAACTGTTCATAAACAAGGCTCATACAGATTCAAACTTTCATCTCTCTGTTTGTGGTAATTACTGCATAACAGACAGAGTTATGCATTCGTAGCCTGAAACTTCGTTCTGTAGTGCAATATGCTCTGGAGAGCAGGACGGTGTGACATGAAGAGAACGGTGCCAGCTTTGACTAAAGATGCCTTCTGGTCAGTTGAAAGCTCAGCATACTCAGTGGCCACGCAAACTGACAGGCATTCTGCGCTGCGCTAACAGCAGAAGGCTTGTCGGTATATTGTTATGTAATCACATATTGCCACAAGAAGGCACAGGATAAAGAAAATATACAGCAGGTGGTGGAAATCATCTTTTAATACTGGTATAGTGTATGCTGAACGATGCGTTTGCGTGTACTTTAATCTAAACTCTGCATGCTCATCATCAAAGGAACATGCAGAGATTAGATTAAAGTCATGATGAAGGCTTGTAAAATGAATTTTCCATGCTGGGATATGGCTAATTCTAACCGCAAAGCAGGTTATTTCTTCTTTTCTAGTTTGCAGGCCATCTCAAAAACTTGTTTTTTACTTAAGATTCTTAAAGCATTAGGTCACGGGTCAAGGAAAAAAACATTTATCTTTTGTTGTAGAACTTGGTCCATGTCCTAATTCAGAAAACGTTTTGAACATAGAATAAAAAACTTACTCCAAAAGGATTTGGATCCTTATATCCTTACAATGTTCCATTTTCTTCTATTAAAGCTTCTAGAATCAATCATCTGTTTACATTAACAATGGATCAAATGACTACGTGTAATGTGAAAGGGGTCAGTTTTAGTAATTAACGCTCTGCAGCTCCCTTCAGCTCAGCATTTCAGCATATTTCATTAATTTTGTTTTTTTACGGCCCACAACTTTATCGTTTTGATTCACTCTCACTGCTCTAAGGAGAGTGAATATTGCACTTAAATTGCTCTGTATCTGCTGGATATGTAAATTATTGTTTTCTATATCAACTTTGTGCTGAGCTGTTGTTATATGTTATATGTAAAATGACATTTTGAGAACCATTTCAAGATGTCAGTATTGCATGGGTATCCACTCTCATTTACATAAAAAAAAAGAAATTTCCTCTACATCTTAAACCACAAAAATAACTTTAAGTGTAGTGGCTTGTTTGAAACTTGCAGCATGGTACCAAGGGTAAAGCCGCTTTGTTGATGGTCATGTGTGCAGGCTTCATGTTCACGTTGCAGGAAAAAGATTTCATTATTGTGATTCTAAATGGTGATGTGAGCTCCAACATTTCTTCAGCTAAGCAGCTCTGGAAAGATGCCCAGATGATGACAATGAAACCAACAATAATTATTCCAAGGTTTCTGCTAGCTAACAGCAGTCAGCAATTACAATGACAACAGGCTATCTTAATAAATCAATGAGAAGTTTATTCTCACTGCTTATTACAGACAGATGAAATGAAGAAGAACGTTATGCATTACCTGGAGTGCTGCATTCTGAAATCCCTCCCACTTCATTTGCTGTATGAACACATACACAGCGTACACACCGATTTCTCTTTCACTCCCATCTTCCCTAGGCACGGCACCGATTGATTAGATATTGAAAATGGTCTGTCAGCGTGTTTTAGAGAGGTACTCATCTGATAATGAATGCAACACCTCGGCTGGAAGCTAATTATATTAGAGACACAACTTGGTTCTGCTGTCTTGCGCTCTCAGTGTTGGCCCCATTGGGAGACAAAGTAACATGGCAACAGAGCCCAATGCCCACATTAAATATTTCCAATGGCCATGCCCACTTACTCGAACTCAAAATTTGCTCCACCGCCAGCCACGAGGACACAGTCAGAGATAGTTTCAGACTGACAAAAACCGTAACCCCAAAGCAGACAGTGACCGACACAGTTGCAAAAACTACCTGATCTGCGACAGCACGGGCCAATTTGTCCATCCTGGAGCCAGCCTCTGCAATCTTCTTAGCCGCGTTGATCACATCTGAGGAGTTCTTCAAGGGCCCTTTGCCTCTGGGAAAATTCAAGGAGCGAGAAAGAAGAAAAAAGGGAATGTGGGTGAAGTTGCGGAGGCAGAGGACATGCAGAGCTGAGCTCACCCCTGTGTCACAGAAGCTCATACAGCAGCTAACTTGCTGTGGCTGGCAGATGGAATAAAAAAACATGACAATCAACTATACAATACAAGATTCCCCATATAATAGATGTAACAAGTACAGTATACCTTTGTCCCTAATGATGTATTATAGAGATGTGCTTGAAGCGCAACGTTTTTAACTGGAAAGCAGGAGAATTATCAGAGCAGTTACAGTAGGAAATAAAACAGGGGAGTGACATGTTGTGTTTTCTTGATTTGCTGGCACGGGGATGTGGCAGTAAATGTGGCTAAGATGAGTGTGCATGCCCGTGTGTGATGTCCCATTTTTAGTCAGTGCTAAGCTGAAGTTTACACTCAGTTTGTTCATGCCAATCTGAGTGACTGGGGTCAATGCCAAGTAATAATGGTGCAGTCACAGCGCCACAGCCATGATCACTCATGACTAATCACTCATGGCTCTGATTTTTGTTTTTTAAATTTTGGTTTGTTCCATGCCATATCACTGTGGAGTGGATCACAGCTCCATACACGAGGCAGATAACCGTCAGTTAGGCATTAGGGATTTCCCTGATATGTTGAGCCCAGATGGGGGAGATTGAGAGGAAATCTGCTGGCTTTTAGTAGTAAACATAAGCGACATAAGACTCTTAATGCAAAAAGATAATCTATTACAGTATATCTTTGAATCACGGCGTCGCTACCCAGTCTGATCAAAGGTTGTCTGGGTCACTTTGCCTTTAACAAAACAGTTTGCAGCTCTGGAGCATCGCAGAGGCAAGATTGTTTCTCAACATTCCCACTTGACTTGATACTGCAATATCCTTATATAAACAGTGGATAAACGACTACCTGTATGTGAGGTATGGGTTGCTCATAGTGATGAGCCCATAGAGAACAATCATCTGACACTCTTTTCATCATTTTTTTCAGCTTGGTTTTGGCTTCATGGCACTACTTTTCTGTTTAGATTCAGGCCAGTTTGCAGTGAAAAACGTCTGATGCCAACTGTACGCTACCTACCCAGCACAAAATGGCAGAAAGACAAGGTTAGCGACTAGCTGCTTAACAGAGTGGAGCATTTAGCAGCTAAAGAGACAGATAATTCCCTGTGGATTTTGTGTATCTGCTAGATGTGTACATAAGCAAGTGTTTGCTGATGAATTATAAATATACTGTGTTTCCTCAGATAGTGGATGGGGCCTTTATTTACCTGAACTGCAGAAGATATCAGGCCTTTATCTGAAGCAGGCTTGCGTTAGAGGCAGGCGCTTGCTTCGAATTCCCTCTGTTTGATGAGTATAATTGGTCATATTTAGTACGAAGCCTCGTTTTGATCCGCTCCCATTTGCCCTGTTAAAGTTACTGCATCATGCTGTTAAGCAACACTACTGTATCAGTTTCAGCCTTTAAGCATTTCACTGGACAGAAACCCTTACCCTTCATTTCTTAATGAGGCTTTTATTGTGTAACATTTGTAGAAAACGTGTTACTACAACATACAGTTTGGCTGAGACGTATACACACGCCTGCAGTGACTGAAATCGGGCAACAACACTTCAGGTGAGTAATCCAGAACAGCAGCGTTTAAAATAGCATGATTATGTTTAGTTTATTAAATTAAAGCAATGGAAATATACTACGTTAGTTGGCATGCACATAATATGACAGCCACCGGGAGATTATCCAGCCTTGTTTTTTCCCTGGCCTACATGGGAGGCTGGCCTTTATTTGTTCATGTCGACCACACCCCCGGGCGTTACTTGAGACCCAGCCTTTTCTTTGAATACCTGTTTTTAATTTAAGGAAAAACGGTATACTTCACATATGATAATACATCAGTGTTGTGTTTACAGCTTGTTTCTACTGCCCTTAAGTGGCCAAAAAAATCATTGCAGGTTTAGATTTTGTTACTTTGTATTTGATGTCATGTTTACCTGGTGAAGTCTGTCATCTCCATCATAATCATACACATCTGCTTGGCCAGCACAATGATGTCATTGCCGTTGTCATCCCACTTGGCCACTTCTGCATCTAGCTTGCACTTCTCCTGCCTGAAGCTCTCCACCTGCTCAGCAATCTTGGCCTTCTCCTCCTGGGGAAGCTGTGCCATGATGGCCTGCAGGCAACAGGGGAGGTATGGAGGAAACAAAAGCGTTAGAGAGGGAGATAGAGGTTCAGAGGAGATGACTTTAGGTAAAGGAAGGCGATAAGGTTGGGGAGAAGAGAATGATAGGGAAATGAGGAAAGGGGTGAATGAGAACAGGGATTAGTTAAGGAGGAAGAGAATAAAGGAAATAATATAAAGGGGAGAGCTGTAGCACCATTTGTTCCATTTTTTCTGTCGCATCTACTTTTTAATCCGCCCTACAAAACTTGAACATTAAGTTTGGAGTCTGACTATTCCTGCCCTTCTGAAATGCTTCAAAATAAAGTTCTAAACTTTACATTTAATGACTGAACCTTTTTAAACCCCTTGACATCTTATATCCATAAAGAGCAAATCCATTTTTGCCTTCATTTTTTTTCTCAGCTGCCTTTGGGGGCAGGTCCAAATTGGCATAAATCTTGTGGCAAGGTCACAGGCGCAGTAAGTACCCAGTATTATTTGGGAGATAAATGTATAATTACCTTGCTTCTTAGACCAGAGAATGAATAATGCATTTGTTCAACATTATGTCAGGGAGGTGAGATGGAAGGAAGAGTAACCTGGTTTCCATTAGGTCGATTCTATTGACTCGAGAGGCACAGAGAGAAAACGAGTACAGTAAAAAAGAAAAGTCACCATTGTTTTTTAACCTCATCTATTATTGACTGTCCTCCAAGAATTGCTATTCATTTAATGAAATAATCACCCCTGTCCTCCTTTTCCCTCTTCCTTATTCCCTCTCTCACAGAAAAGCTGGTGTGTGGGGGTGCGGGGTGAGCTCGGTGAGAAAGTGCGTCACTTTGCTCAATGTCCCCTGGTAGATGTGTCAGGAGGAAAATGAAAACGAAAAAAAAATATACACGACTTGTCCTGCTGGAAATCTTTGAAAGAAAATAAGCGGGGCACAATGGGCGCAATGAAAGAGACAAAATTGAAATTACAGACAGAAACAGAGAAGCATGGAGGCACAACTTTCTCATCACAGGCCAACAGATGTGTCCATGAGCTCTGGCCCACTGATCACTGTGTGAGCAGAGTGGTGCAAAGCTTTGATGGCGGTTAGCTTGAAAAAAAACAACAGGAAAAAAACAACCCCCGAACGACATAAACAAACAAGCAAAATCAGCCCCCTCAAGCCCAGTGTAGGTTTCCTCTACTGCTGGTGCCAAGACACACAAACAACAGCACGGCAGCAAATCCCAACAACGTGTTGGGTGAAAACACTGCTCACATTCACAACAGATACCAAGTTAATATGTATTTAGACTGCACAACGACGAGGTATGAACTATTTAATACAAACCACTGATTCCAGCAGGCCAAACTGTTATTTACTTTGCAGGTATGCTTGCATGTGTCGCTATGAATTATGGGTCGCACACAGCAGGCAGTGGCTCTGGGGACCCTGCACCACCACTTATTATTCTATGACAACACATCTACTGTATGTCTTCTCATCGGCAAGTCAAAAAATCGTCCATAGGCTATTATACTAACCAGCCAGATCCCTAAATCAAGTAGTGCATTTTTGACTAATGGGCTTTTATAACCAAATCTGAACCTTTAGTCTTCGTTTCAAAACCTCAAACAAATGAAGAGAATCTTGCCGGATAGTTCACACAGGTAGCCAACTGCTCACATGGCATACTCCTCTTACTGCAACATGTATCCAATGCACTCTTTCAATTATGGCGATATGCTTATGCTGTCAGTGCTCTGCTCCTTCGCTGGGGGGGGTGATTTCTTTGTGGGGAGTGACAAGGTCAGAGCCCACATGCCAAGTCTCAACGCTGTACATACTCACATAATAATCCTTTCCACATAGTTGGCTGACTTTTAAACTTTTATTACTGCCTGTTTGGCTCAACTCTAGCTGTGTCTTACTTTTTTAAGAAAGTTTATTTCACGCTGTCGATTTCAACTATAACTGGTTTTTAAATCCAAATCAGTTTGAATAATAGTAATAGCAAACATTTAGAGATATAAACTACAACTACAAAAGGCATTTTAGTCCAGACACTTCAAGGGTGCTTGTGCCCTCAGCTTGGGGTTCTGGGTAGTCAGTGGGTCCCTGGGTTATGGTTTGCTGATTACGTGTTCATATTTAATGTAGCCAAAAACATGATGTAGGCAAAGCTGTAGTGTAATTGCTGCCTAATCAATAGCGACACAGGTGAGTGCACTGTGCCACCAGACAGATCTGTCTGACCTCAGGAATCGAGGGCGGTGGTTAGCATATCTTTGCTGCTCACATCATTCCTGCACCCAACTGTTGCCGCATCAATTATTCACTTATTTCTATAATTACACCGAGCAGTATGCCGCCGGTGTCAAAATGGTGGGTACACCATTGAGAAGATGCACAGTTATGGTTTTACCTAAATGCCCCTGTAACGAGTCAGACGCAGAATATAAATTGAGGATCAGAGTAGTTCTAGGTGTGGCTATTTCTGTAAGTGCAATGAAAAATGTTTCCCCCATCTTCTGCCCATATTAGGTGCATTAAACCAAGACAAACTGCTCTCTTCAACCGCTAAAGGGAGCAAGAAGTCTCTGGAAACTGAACAATTTGGATTCAAAATTCCTTTTCTAAAATTAGGGATGAAGGGAGACTGGGGAGGGGGAGAGAGAGAGAGAGAGAGAGAGAGAGAGAAGGATTCGGTTGGATTTTAAATTCACTCTGAAAATGCTGTGACAAAAGAGAGAGAGCATCAGGGAGAAACAGAGAGAGAGAGAGAGGGGATACTGAACAAAAAAGAAAGCTGCAGCACAAGGGGTAAACACATGAGACAATTGGGACGTCAGGGAAGCAGTAAGGCACTTAGTGAAGCCCCCCTCTCCTTCTTCTTCCCCTGCTCTCTAGAATTCACTTATCCCCAAATCCCTTCCCCTACTTTACTGATAACAACAAGGAGCGGGCCTTGGGAGCTTAACATAGTGGCAAATCCGGCCGAGGGAGTGCTGTGCCAATACACTCTGCGACTCGGCTACGTCTGCTGGGATTAGCGCGCTTTCAGGGTTTCTTCACCGAGCGCGCCGTCTTGAAATGACTTTAATTTGTTTCATTTGAAATAAACTGCCCAGACACTCAGAGTTCAATTTTATGGATGACCTATCAACAGTGTTATCCAATCACTGCGTTAAGAGTTGTTGGGTGTGTGTACGTGTGTACGTGTGCACGTGTGCGTGCGGGGGGGGGGAGTTGCGTTGAACTCCCTGTGCATTATCCGTGGTGTGTAATAGAAGAAGAGTTTACGTCTACATGTTCTAATAGAAAGACACTATGCACAGGCCTCCTTCGCCTGCGGTTTTCTACCTTCTCATTAAGCATGTTTGCCATAACTTGGTGACAAGTGGCGCATCACACGGAGAAAAGCCCTGGGAACAAATGCTCCTGGGACTGCCCTGGACATGATATGATTTCTTTCTACGCTGAGAGAGAGAGAGAGAGAGAGAGAGAGAGAGAGAGAGAGACAGTTGAAAGTGAAAGGGAGATATTACGCCTGTGTCCTGTGTGCGATACCCGCCCTCTGGAGGGGCTTGGAGAGATCATGGCTGTAAACCTCAGTGTGCTCATGTCAGCTCCTATGGAGAGAATGGATTACGTTTCCTCTTGTCAGTTTGAATAGAAACACAGAGCACCAGTGTGCACTTGGCATGACCGTCAGAGGACAGCAAGCTTTATCCTGACATGACAGGCTGAGGCCGACTGCGCAGATCACTAGTGGTTCACAACAAGCACATCTTTTATGGATGTGCTTGGTCTCTGGGGGCATAACATTGTGAAATCAGTGAAACAACAGGCCACATCAATTACCTGTGTGATACGCTTTGTCAGTATGTCAGATATGTAGCGTGTTATGAACAAATAGGAGTAATCACGTTTCATAACACGCTGTCGATGTCGTGCATTTAAGGTTGAATTCAATCATTACATTCAGCTACGTCACCGTTTCCATCTTATGTCACTGTATTACAGCAACAAGTTATGACAAAGGGACATGCTGTGACTGTTCCAAGACGAGCTGCCCACTCAAGGCACAGTTGAGTGCCAGGAAAACTAGTGAACAGTTTGGTGTTGTGAAGCTCCTTTGTGTGGCAGCGCTGGTGTGTCTAAGCTCAGATGGCCCTGCAATGTTACGCTGCGGGAGCCGTAGTGGGAGTATACAGTACATACAGCAAACTCAAGGCACTTCACACCCAGGACCCCCACAGCCTTCCTGGTGCAGCTATTGTGCACCCAAAGCCTGGGTCTGTTCTTTTTGTCCATGGCCGGATTTCAGATTGGACAATTAAACGTTTAAACGTTAAACGTTTGAGTTGAGATTTTGGAATCAATTCAGATCCAAATGGCTCTTTATCAATTAGAATTTTCTTGACTGTTAAACATGGATGTAGAATTTGTTTGTGAAAAAAAAACCACTTTTTTTTAATTTTACAATTGAGCATATATCATATCATTGGTCGGTATTAGTGATATAAAAAGCCATGATTTGAGTGTCTCTGAGCCAGTTACAATTTTCTGAAAAACGCATTCTCATTCTGCTTTCCTGAGAATGTCCTAAAAAAAAAACAAATGCCCAAAATGACCTATGTTTACATTTAACTGACAAGAATCTCTAGTGTAGATTATGATCCCTGTCTTCCATGTGCAAAGGGGGAAGTAGCATGGTGTTGTTATAGAGCCGCATAAAGTTGGAGGGAAAAAGATTGGAATGGAACGCAATTTAGTTTGAAGGACTTGTTAGCTGCACTCACAGTACAAGATATTAAAGACTGATGCAACATTTTAAAATGGATTGGGAATTTGATCGAGTAACTTCGGTTTTGAAACTGCTGCAAAAGAATAATTAATAGGAGGGGAAATAGGACAGATTTTAAGCAAGACCATGGAACTTCTGAAAAAAAACACACCCTTCAATTCAATACACTCAGGACTTTTGCAGATTATGGAGGCTAATTTTAGCTAGTGTTAGCTAGCCAAACAACCTTTGGCTGAATCAGCAATGTCAGTTACATGGCCACATTTAGCAATGATAAGCTGCCATTTTGGTTTTATTTATTTCTCCCTTCTTTGTGCATTGTGTGTGCAGAGTGTGTAGAGACTCAGGCAGTATAATACAGGCCTGTGCCACAGGGAGAGGCACTGGGCCAAGTCATACTCTTGCCATCCACAATCCATTCAACATGCAACACACCGCTAGAGCCTCTGTGTTGCTGGAGGGGAACAAGCACTGATACCCTCTTAATGTTCTTTAAGCTGGGCCCAAGTGAAAAACTGCTAATGTGCAACAAAGCCCAGGCCCCGGTGATCGCGACTGAAGCCTTGGCACAGTCCTATCCTGTACTTTGTGTTTTGTCTAGCATCTGAAGGGAATTTGGTAATTACTTCTTTATTTGTGATTGCAATTTTACACCTGCCATCCCCGAACAGAGTTTATTTAAAATAATCATGCTTGTTAGGATCATTTACATGGACTTTCATGCTATGTAAGTGGAACTAGTTGGATGAATCGATTCGAGTATGGTCAGAGAACAGGGGGATGTTGGGGTGGGATGCAGTTTAATTTGCACCTCAGCCACTTACTGAAGCAATAACACTGCAGGCAGTTATGTGATGAATTTCGGGTTTTTGCTCAGCCTTTATCCAAACCAAATAGATATTGTCTTTTTTTTCTCTTGAGAAGTTTCACCACAGTGGAGAACATTCACTCACCCGAGCACTCTGTCCAGCAATAAGCTGGTCATCTTCAGTCTGGACACTGGTCCTGCTGCGAGTATCATAGTCCTCCTGTTCAAAGTCAGAGTCATCTTCCAGCTCCTCTGGTGTCTGTGAGAAACACAATGATACAGTCGGGTGAACAGTCAGAGAGAGAGAGAAAGAGAGAGAGAGAGAGAGACACACAGACAGACAGACAGACAGACAGACAGACAGAAAAAAAACAAAAAATCATACCACTCCTAAATTGACAACTGAAAGGGGCAATTTTATTTGCCTTCATGCCCAATTGTGCAGGAATCCAGACCTACAGACAGCACGTTCCCGCGTGATGTCATTTTCAGTATGCAGGACATCATCTCAAGTTTTAGCTCAAACAAAAATCAGCGCATGGCAGAGATGTCACACAATTTAAAGAGTCAAATCTCACACAGTTATTCTCCACTTTTGGTTTAAATGGACATATGTGTGAGTTCCTTCAACAGCAGATAAAACATACAATGAAAAGACCCATACACCCAAAGACATTGTCCCGCACCTCCTTCCCTCCCTTGAGGTCTTCAGTCAAATTAAATAACAGATGGATGACATTCTTTGAAAATGCAGAAATTAGGATTTATAGGTATTTTTAACATGAACAGCATTGATGTATAACCTTTGGTGGAAAGGTAAAAAGATACCTGACAATGCAGAACAATCCAGTTGTCAGTGCCTTTTAACAGAGAACTCATGAGATGAAACATAGAGGTATAAATAGCAACAATTAGTCACTGAAGACTAATTAACATGTGAGCAACTTGCATTTGAGCATGATTCACTAGACCCATTTGCACAAGAGCCTAATTTCTATGCTGGAGAGTGGTGGTGTGGGCAGAGCTGTTTAACTGTAGGATTATTTTCTTTATTTGATCACTTTATTAAATGGAACAACGCATCAAGATTTTTTACAACTGAGAAGACCACCGACATCTACTCAACTGTAATACTATTATTCCTCAATTATTGATGTAAATGTATTACTATAATTGTAAGTCAAAGGAGAGAAACATTACAACAATGCACTACGTATTATGCAAAAAGTGTCAATGATATATTTTCTATGTCTGGTTAATGTCAGATGCCACAAAATGTTGTTCTAAAAACTTTGTGAGTAATATTGGCTAATACGTTTCTTGATTCATTACTAACAACCTTTATTTATTTAAATATTTAAATCATTTCATCAAGCTATGACTCAAAGATTAGACAATATTTAGTGGACAGCCTCTGTCAAGACTGGTGTTACTTCTTCCAAGATCCACCACCACAAAGTAAAAACTGGAAAGGAAAACACAACATAGCAAGATTAAAAGAGGAAGCAACTTACATATAACAAAATGTTAGACATATTGCTTTAATCCTTGTACACGAATATGTGCACAGTTTGTCTCTGCACAATAATTGTATGTTTGTTTATTTTCTTTGAAGATGTATCATGTTTAAAAATTGCTGCATGCTGATTGTAATTGCTTAATTTTTCTTATAGAAAGCAATGATCCCTTTGATTTCTCTTCTTTTATTTGAAACAAAAAAAAGCATCTAATGACATAAATATACAGCATTACTCCACCATGCAAAATAACTGCAAAAGCATCAAACTGGAATATAAGTGAGTTATATTTTGTTTTGTGCATTTGCTCAGAGTGAGAGACTAAATGATTCATAAGCATTTTTGATTCATAAGCATTTTTATTCCTCTCTGCTGGCTACAAAGAGCTGTCTCACTAATTAAGATTAGTGGGTTAGCCAGCTAACTTCCAACACAGGCTTGTTGATCTCATGAAGCTGGCTCGTTTTCAACTGGGGTGCATCACCATGGCAACACATGCTGGATGGCTTACCTGCTGCAGAGCAGGGGATCGGCTCAAAATATGTATTATGTGTACAGTCATCATTCCTACATGATGCTTACATTTCCATTCACAGTGCTGTCACAGTTATCCTTGTAAAGAGCATCGTGATTTGTTATATTTATAGAAAATGTTGCCTCTCCATGGAGATTAATTATATCAGATAAATATAGATTTACACACCAGTGACTTGTAAGGCAGGACAGCTTGCTAGTAGACCATACCCTATGGTAATAATGAATTCAGTTTACTGTATATACCAGGTAATTGTGCTAAACGTACTCCTTAATATTCCCAACAGTGGTTGATTCAGTGTGGCCTGTTGCACTCATAATATATCACTGCTGAACATGATGAGACTTTGTGAATAGAAAATGTCCTAATGAGATGATAGGAAAAGCATCCACATGCTCATATTCATTAAGCATTCTTTTCTCCAAGCCGTTTCCTTCATCCTCGGCAAAAGGAACACCATTACTTTAAATCACTTTGTTTTGCTCATATTCATTCATAAAAACACAAATTCCACCAGTCTATTCTATTTAACATGTCAACAATGTCTGTGTAAAATTTGATTTATTGGTTATTTGAAGGATAATTTATTTTCCTTGGTTTTGCTAGTTATGTGTCTATATTCCTATTTTATCCCACTGAATCCTAATCTTTTTGTCTCTGACCTAATTTCCCCATAGGAAACAATAATCTCATTTTGTCTCAAATTAAATACAGCTCACTTGACAACACTTCCCCTTGTAATGTGAATGTATTTATAGCTAGATCACAATCCAGGGTGATAGAACAAGATGTTAACCAGCTTTGGGAGACTGGTCATGCAGGACAGCTAATATTAAGCAGTTCCCAGTCTAATTGTCCTGCATGCACTGCCAACTAGTGGTGACAACATATTGTATCATGGCATTATAGGACCACGCTACATCCAAGCTACATACAGCTGAGATGCTGGCAAACCACAGAGGTCCAGTGTAGCTATGTTTTTCCTCCATCCAAAATCTAGTATGGAGTTAGTCTTTTGGGTTGAGTAAAGCCAGATAACACAAAGACAGTCTGACTAAGGCCATGTTAAGACAGACATTTTCACTGTGTGAAAACAGTACAGCCCCCTCATTCATTTTAATGGGGCCGCTGGGTTGGCACAGTGCGGGTTGTGACAGAGAGGACTCTGGGAAAAAACATAAACAAACACAATCTTGTTTGGCAAAGAAATGACCCGCTAGATTGCTTTGTTACGCGTACAGGGTAATTCTGTTTTTTACCCCATGATCATCGCAGGAGGATAATATTATTGTTATTGCGATAACTTTTCAGAGCTTTTAAAATCTCACAGAATTTTAAACCACTGTGCAGTGATATGGCATCTGACAAGCCTTTATCCTCAAGGATCTATTATTAAAACCAGCTTTCTCAGACTGTATTTCGTCATCTCACTGGGACCTGAAACAACACGCACCATGCAACACCCATCAATGCAGTCTTGCTTTTTTTTCTTGCTTTTTTTTAAATGCAGTCCTGCTTTAGCTCTGAACTTCCAGTAAAAGTTGAACTCTCTGTGTGAGACAGGCTGTAGGTCAGTTTGTTCAGAATTGGAGAGAGTGTAAACACTGGTTATATTACAGTTGCTGGTCTCTAACCACTGTTCAATTTCACACATGTTCCATCCAGTACTTGCTACTCCATCGCACCACTCTGATCTGTGTGTGTGTGTGTGTGTGTGTACATGGGTACATAAAGGCCAGGACAAAACTGTGTTCTGGATGAACTTTCATTTTAACTTTACACTCTTCTCAAGACCTGCCTCAATTTTTAAACACTGTGGAGAATTGGATTCTTAATCCATCGACTGCTCATAAGATCTGCGCAGTAAAAATTCTAAAGGAGCTGTTACTCGGCTTAAGTGCGAGAAAAATAACACAGACCCATAAAAATGTGTGCACAAACTATTACATGTGGCAACATTTGCTATCTATATGATGGAGTTAAACAACAGAGAAAGCAAGGTTCTTCCAAGTTGTTTCCTCAGAAAGTAATTGAACTTGGATGGGATTATGAAGCCAGCTGGTCCCGGGCAGTTCAAAGCTGCCTGTTTTACATTATTTACCAACATCAAATTATTTTCCATAATTAGATTTTTTCCAGAGCTGCACTGGGAAACCTTCCAGCCTGCATAAAGTTGAATAAATGAATTACATGGTGAAGAGAGAAGGGCCAGTTGGGGTGAAAAATTTAGATACCGTAACATCAGAGTGGGAATGTGAGGCAGTAGACCTGCTCGAATCATGTTGCTATGCAGCATTTTTATCATGACATGCTGGAATATGTTCTGCCAGCTTTACAAAACAGATCGTGTGACAGGTATGACATCTCAAATGGGAATTCAATTGAATGTTTGTCATGGCTCGGCCGTGTTCGGTTTCCCTTGTGTGCCCCCCCCGTTGTCTCCTGTGCTGGCTATCTTTGTACGTGTGTGTTTGGAAGGCGTGACATTCATCTACTCATCTCCTGCTCCGAGTCGGCAATCAGTCAGCGCACCTGCCACTCATCAGCTCATCAGCCTGTAGTATTTCTACTCTGCTTTTCCACTGAGTCGTCGCCAGATCATTGCTTTAGTTTTTGCTGTAGCAAGCTCTGCGGCCTCTGAGAATTTTCCCTGTTTCTGAAAATACTTTGCGAAACTATTTTGCTTGTGTTAATCCTGTGTTTTCCGGTGCTCCAGGTTCACTCCTTCTCCACCGGCTTACCAGCTCTCCTGCGTGCTCGTCAGCCACCAACCTTCCCTGCCTGCCTCCATTATCCCAGCTGGTCTTCCGACGTCTCGCCAAGCCTTTTCCCTCAGCTATCGGCTCCCTTCCCACCGGATTTCGCTGACCCATCGACTCTTCCTCCACCTCCCCCCCGCCCCCCCATGTTCAAATAAAGCCGTGTGTTCTTTCCTAAACTCCTGCTTCTGTGTCCCGCACTTGGGCCTGCAACAATTTTAGATTTCAAGTATGTGTTTCTTCACCTTTAGGGCAGATACATTTTTGTCAGAGAACATTCGCTATTATCTGTGATAGCCTGTAGCACAGTTTGTTCCGCCAATAATGTCCCACAGATGTGTAGCTAAAATGAGAACGGAAAGGCAAAAACTGGACAGGTGTCTGTGAGTGTGACAAATGTGGCTCATGAGTCCGGGTGAAGCTCAAAAGAGGCTGAATCCAGTTACTCTGGGGATTTTATTCTTTTATGAATAAAAGCTTTGGTTTCTACCTTTTATTTTTTTGTAAGATATTTTGAAATGATTAGAGAGTAGGAAGGCTATAATAAGGGATTGCAAAAAAGTAGATCATACATTTCAACCAAATAAGCTTAATACAGAGTCATTCACGGACTATTCAGCAACACTAGAATAAAAATATTCATCAAATTCCAAATCAAATGTTTTAAATATATTGGGGGATCCTTGGACAACATTTCCAAACACATTCATTTCTGTCTGAGCATTGAAACCTTTTCAGAGTATTTCACCAAGTGTTTTCCTTTTGCTCTTTTTGGCAAAACATACCCTTATCATGAGGACAGCTTTCCTGATGTCTCGGACGCCATCGTAGACCAAACGGGATGCATCAATGAACTCATTCTCCTCAAAGGCTTGTGGGGGGTTTGTACTCAGTGCCTCGATAGCTACCTCCACTTGTTCAGCAAAGCGGGGCATGACTGCAGCGAGAAATAGGTGAGGGAGGGAGAGAGAGAGAGAGAGAGAACAAAAGAAAGATATGAGACTCAGGTGTGCAGAATGGATGCAAGCTTATCAATTAGGAAAAAAGGTAAACGGCATGGTGAAACCACATTTATTAGAGTGCAGTTTCTCTAGTCGACATGATCACAGCCTTTTCATCAGGCTCTCCCCTCTGCTCACTTGTGCACTTCAGGAAAAGGCGAGATGTCACTCCAAGCCTCTGTGTAAGCGGCAATATGCTGTTCACACACTGCACACCAATTAGCTATTTCACCTTGGCTTACCCAACGGGAAGATTGGCCTGTCTGTCACAGATGTGTTTGTGTGCACCCTGGCATTTGGCATGTGGAAGTGTGCGTATGCGTGTGCATGAGTGCAACCTGTGAGAAGATGGCTGTGTATGCGCTTCAGTTTTACAGTACAAGGATGCTAACTTGCAAATCTCAATGCAGATGAAGGAAAACAAATTCATTAAAGTGTACAAAAGCCCAGCAACAAAAGAAAAGTCCCTATTGACCATAAAAATGGTTGGTTTTGTTGCCAGACCTGATGGAAGAGCTTTATGCTCTTTGTGTGTTCAAATGAATTGTGCTGAATGTGAATAGACATTATTCAATATTCAAGAATACGGACTCCATGTTTGAATATTTAGCAAGCTACCTTTCTACGTAATCTCCTGTTGAGTCACAATAATTGAATGCAGAGTTTAATAATGTGCTGGTTTTCTTATATGGAGTCTGTGCTGTAGTCAAATTATCATAACAAAACCTATGGTTGACCTGGACAGACAGTCGCCAGCCAGAAAAGGTCAGACTTCATATAGTGTATTATCTATGGGGTTTTTCAAAACACCACAAATGCCTATAGCCCCACCATTACTTATGACTATGCACAGTCCACAACTGTACAGGTATTTTTTCTATTTATCCACAATAAATATACATATTTTGACATTATCTTATATAGAGAAACCCAGGGAAGACAGAGAAGACGAAGAATTTGCTTTTTCAAAATGTTATAAAAACATGTCTCAGCTGCTTTGGAAATAATCAGCAATAAATATGTATACAGAAAGAGTGTATTTTTGGAGGGTAGCTACTTGGACTGATTTAAGATCCTTTTGACAGGAGGAGACAGGTCTAATGAGGACAGACGGATAGGGAAAAGAAAAACAGGGCAAAAGACAAATAAAGTATGGCAGATTGGCTGCTGAGCCTCCACCAGAAAGTCAAACTGTGTGATTTTATTATTATTCTCCACAATTTCCTCCTCTCTTACATGCGGAAGGAACTAAATCAATTAGCCAGCTTGCACTAAAGGTGTATCTGCAGTCTACTTATTTGTCTGATATAAAACATAAGCTATACTGTATTTCACCAAACATAAAAGGCACTACAAAAAGTTTCTCCCTTTTCTTTTCATTTTTAATTCAGTTTAATCCACTTACTGCAGAAGCGTAAAATAGGCTTTTGGGAATTGCTGGGAAGGCGTTTTAAATAGAAATATTTAAATGTTCTCCAAGCTCTTAATGAGCAAAGTTGCTGATGGTAAGGAGCAATTTCACTCATTCCAGTTGAAAAATGATGAAGGGAATTAAATGTGACCATGTAGGAATGGATTTTTTTCACCCCTTAGGCTTAAGCATAGTTTAAGTGAGAAGTTATGGAAGCACAATGAATGCTTAAAAACCTCACAGCAGAGATGGCGCACCCCTGTGAGGAGTTTAACAAGCTCCAAACTGCACAACCTGCACAGTTTTTGATGCCTTAACCTCAATTTTGCATAAACACAGCTCAAGCTATTACTACATAATTATATCACTTTTTAATATTTATAGATATACTTACTATATTACTACATTCTTATTGTTATATTATATGATATGTTATATATTGTTTTCCTTTCTATAATATGTATGTCATAGTATTGTATAATTTTGTATTTGTGTATATATTACATAAACTATATATAACATTATACGCTTATAGCACAGCAATAATAATTATATATCGATAAAGGATCACATGACTTCTAAGGAGCTTTACAGTGTCTTTCAGGCCATTATTTCTGATGCTTCTGTTCAACTTTACTGTTCAGCGTTACTTGTTTCAGCAAAAAAGACAAACACCACTATATGATGCCTGCTCAGAATCAAACAGCTGACAGATAAAGTTAGCGACTAGCTAGTAAATATACAAAAAGCCCTGATAATTACCTCAGGATTTGGCAGAGACCAGAACAGAGCTACACTACAAGGAGAGGTTCGGTTTTGGCAGTCACGGACATCCTAAACAGCGGCAGAGAAAGATTAATAAGGTGTTACACAAATCTTATAGGAATCCAGCAAAGTTAGCTAGTGGGTAGTAAATGCCCAGTGCTGCTGTTTAGGGTGTCTGTCTCCGCTAAAACCTAAACTCGGGCTTGCTGCACTGGATAATGTCCGGGGGGAACCAAGTTTTTCACCCTTTAAAAACAGCCAGCCCCCGCGAGAGGTTTGTGTCAGAACTGCAAACTAAAAGTCAGGCAGCCCAAACGAGAGAGCTGGCAGCGTAACCACAGAGCCGACATTGAAGTGTAAACAAAAGGACATATTATCAAAAACGTAAAAGACCACAAACAGCTTAAACGATTGCACAAACTATTTGTTTACGAGTTATATGTTTTACTTTTGAGATTACATTCATTTTTGTTTTAAATAGTTTAAAATATTCTCTCTCATTCTTATTTTTGTGTGATATTTAAGACATTTTGTTTGATTATATTAACAAATCTAATTCCATATAAACCTAAGGAGAAAACTGAGAGAACATTGAAGGTGACAACATTAAGACTTCAGTGCTCCTGCTTTTCGTCTGTTTACTGCTTTGCTCTTTAACCTTTGCTTAAGATGTTTCACCTACCTCCTCATACTGGACTGCTAATCTCAAAGCGATTTCCCCATTAGCACTCCATCCCACTGTAACTCCCACCTCTATTTACACACTGATTAAGAGACCTTACCTTCTCTCCTTGCAAGCCATTAGTTTGCCATCTGCTTCACATTCTGGCTAAACCCACTTTCCCATCATTATAACAATGGATACAAATTTAAAGAGTGACTCATCCTGTTCAGCAACTGTGCGCCGTGCCCTTTGGAGTATTAGAGGAGCACCGATACACTATCCTATTTTCCCTTAAGTACAAATTGCTTTCTTTCTTCTTTATGTCAGTTGCCACTTAAAAGGTATTCTGATTAAAGATTATAATGCTCAATATTTACGGTAAGTTCCTTTAAGTCAGGCCAGCCACAAAGTCTGGTCCTCAGAGCTATTATTTTAAAAGTAGACAGTGTGAAGTGTCTTTACTTCAGTCTCTGCTGTACTTCTTTTTAGTGCACTTGATCCACTGATTTACAGGAATGACATGTGGGTGGTGGTGTGAGCATGTGTGTTATTACTCACTGCAAAACCCTGGCTAAATCCCATTTACTGTGCCCCGATGTAATAACAAGGAGCAACGCCACCCTGCTTCTCTAAATGGCACACTGACTTAGGCCATATATCAGTTTTTTAATCTACCCTCTCCAGGCACCACATTAATGATCGACTTTAAAATTTGTCCCTTTTTTTTGAGGAGACGATTAGTTTAAACACAGGGAGTTAGTGTGCAGAAAAGTGTCTCAGAGAAGATGGAGAGAGAGAGGAAAAGAGAGAGAAGCCATAACCACTTTCCCATTAGGCTATTGATTTTTCTCCCTCTCAAGGACACGCTTCAATCCTGGGCCCATGTGTGGACTGTCCGTCAGGAATCTATGGCTCAGCTTTACACATAAGAGTTGTGTGCCCTGGCTGCCTGTATTTGGCATGGCCATAAATCTGACCACACTCAAAATGAGGAAGAGGGATGGGCAAATTGAGACAAGGTCAAAGGGCACGTAGTTGTGATAAGCGTCCTGTGTTGATGTGGCAGCTGTCAGAAACAGACAGGCAAGTGGTTGCGAATGGCATGAGTGGCCTCGGGCATAAACACAGGAGCATTCAAATAAAAACACAAACATCAAAGTCAAAGACACGCACAGAGACAAACGCATACTCAGGCAAAGGATAATGTTTAACATGTGCACACCGCAGAGAAAAGGAAAAAAAGGGGACCACATCAATGAATTCCACTAAAATCCCTGCTCAAATCGCTTAGTGAAATCCTTGGTGACAGCTATTGATCTTTTGGTGGAGTCTAGTTAATTGGACTCAGTACCCTCTAAAAAGTGTGTAGTCCTATATCCTTTTCCTTTTGTTCAGCTATACTTAATCATCATTCCCCCAGCTATAGATTTCTCCTTGACCGTGTTCAAATCCATAGACATCAGATCTTTGAGGACTGAGGAGAGAAGGAGGCAAAGGTTCACAAGGATCAATAAGTGCTTTATGGTCCAGATCAGATGTGCATGGTAGCCCCCTAAAAAGCCCAACTACCACCACTAGGAGGGAAACAGTAAGGGAAAACACAACAGCTCTTCATCAAAGAGAAAGATTTGGGGCCAATGAAACGGTGGTCTAACACCTTTTCTTCCCCTGCCTTAACATCTCAATTAGCAGCCACAATTGCGGCAATGCGAAGTCTCATTAAAATCTGAGAGAGGTCTCCTCCTTAAGGCCATGCAGCCAGTGTGGCTTGCCTATATGCTGCATCTGTATCGGCTGATCATCTTAGCCCTTACGTTAAGGTGAAATCAGACTGGACACTGAGCCACCTTAAAATCGGCTGCTTGTTGGTTTATCCATCATCTCATCAATTTTATGCTAGGTTTCCAGCTTAAATAGGCTACAGCCTTACTACAGCTGAGATGCAGTGTGTTTGAGTTCATAAATCCCATAGGATGGAGCAGCTGCATCTGTTTTATATAATATTAAAATATATTAACAATAATAATAATAACTTTATTTATATAGCACCTTTTGAAACAAAGGTTACACAGTGCTTTACAATAAGAACAAAATAATAAAAGTAAATACAATCCAAAACACAAGATAAATAACATGATTAAATACTTTAAATAATGATAACAAATACCAGTAGTTAAGAAAATGCCAGAATATAAAAGTGAGTCTTAAGAAGAGATTTAAAAGAAGAGACTGAGTTTGCTGTTCAACAGCTGAGGAGTAGCATGTATATAGTAAACAAGAGGGGACCCAAAATAGACCCCTGAGGGAACCCATAAAAGAGAGGAGCAAGAGAGGAGGAGGCATCTCCAAGCATAACAGAGAAGGACTTGTTGTATAGATAAGAGATGAACCAATCCAGAGCCACATCACTGATCCAAGCATAGTTTTTCAGACAGCTAATGAAGACATTATGGTCCACTGTGTCAAAGATTGACAAACCAGATTGACATTTTTTTTTTATTATTATTTGTACTTCATACAAGAAATCAATTGAGTGGAGACATTTCTTCCTAAAATCTTGGATAAAAATGGAAGCTTAGAGATCGGTTCAAAATGGCTGAAAACACTGGGATCCAGAAAGGGTTTCTTTAAGTGGGGGTAGACAGTGGCATATTTAAAATTGGAGGGGAAAATGCCAGTAGACAGAAAGCAATTAATAAATACTGCTTCTAAAAACCAAGTGGGAATGAGGTCAGAAGGGCAGGTGGTATCAACTGTCCCTCAGACTGACCTCCACTGCAGCCCCCACCCCCTCACAGAGCATGGAACTAGCTTGTAACCAGATCGCAAACTCACTCAAATTGTTGCAGATTTTCCATATTTTTGGTAAATCTCAAAGTTGCACAAATGACAACCACCACCTGAAGGAGTGCAAAGTAGTAGCAGCAGTTTAGACATGCAACTGTAGAGACTGAAGAAAATCATAGCTTCTGAAGTTTTAACACTTTCACCACCTACTGGCAAATCAGACTGTTTATTAATTTTATCTCACACTACTTCTTATTCATACTGGACTGCTCATCTCAAAGTTTTCTTACACTGCGATGTGGTTTTTGTAGGTTCACATTCAAAACTTCTACCACTTGTTAGCATAAATAAAATATTGACTGAAAATCTGCAGTAGATAACACATACTCAATAGAAATATAACTCAGTTTGTGGCTTTAAAACATCTATCAAAACACTATTAGGTGTTAACAATCTTTTTAATAAATCATAATGTATTCCCCTTTATAAACATGCTTTATAAACAACATATAAGTACTTGCTGAAACAACCGGCGCTTGGGAGGACAGTGTCTAATGAAAAGGGCTGTAAATTATTTCACAAACGTTAGAGTTTGTAGCTGAAATATTCAGCACTGATCATTTTCTTGTGCTGTTTTCTTTTGGCCTCTGTATCCCACCGTCACGTCCTTTCTCTTTGGACGTATAAAATCTGGCACCGACACTGAGAACAGTGTGAACGCTGTTCTCAAACCAGTGTTCAGTGGAATGCTGCTCCAGTTAACACAAGTCTTACATTTAGCAGGTTTCAGTATCAAATGTAAAACATCAAATGCCGACAAACACACACACTTACAAACAGCTGCAATAAAAAAAGAAAATACTGCAGCTGTAACACTCAAGGGGATAAATTTGCTGGAGCTATTACTTTCCTATAAACCTTTACTAAACTTTACTTTTCTTGTCGACAAGGTAGTAAAGATTTGACCAGAACTGCAAATCCAAAGCTGCAGTATGGCCTGTGCCTGGTTTCAGTATTTAACGTCAGTGAGACTGTACGTCCTTATTATTATGTCAGGGAACACATACTCATACTGTAATATGTTATCAGTGAAATCTTCAATTACAAATGAGACCAAAATATTGTGGCAGGTTTCTTAGTACTACATGTGTTAATGTAGCCAACGGTGTATAGGTTCCAGTATTAAATTGTAATAAGAACAGAACTTTATCTTAATGTGTAGGAGCCTGATGAAATCTGTATAGAACGCTGTTGGCTGTGTTTCACCTTCAGTAATCAATCAAACTATTGTAGAGTCCGTTTTTAAGTTATAACAGGCATCACATGTAGAAAAAAGTATAGGATTTCTGAAATGTACTGGAGTAAAAGTACAGTCTCATAAAAAAAAGAAATGCATCTTATCAAATGCAAATATTGTTTTCTGTCTCTGCTTGTAGGGCTGGATTCTTCTGCTAGTCGGGGATATTGTGTAGCCAGGGTCTAATTAGTGAATCTTTTATCTCATTTCTCTTTTGTATAAAACATTCAGGTAGTACACTTCTCATTTTAAGCCATGTTAACTCTTAAAAAAAGCAAATAAACGATAAAGACGAATCAGTGGGCAATCAATATGATTCCGCAACATCAACAGTTCTCCATTTGTTGTTCTCAGTAATGCTGACATAATGCTTCTGGGGTCCTGCTGACTCTAGAAACAAGTCCCATACTCCGTGGAGGATTAATAGAACAGCAGCACAATTATATAGTCTGTGTGTGACAATGTTATGGTCATACAAAATTGACCTTAAGTGTCCCTGAGATATTGCCACCGTGCTTCACCTGTTAATTACCCCAATCAATTAAACTGAATAATGCAATAATAGAACAGAATGCGCTTAAGATACCATGTAACTAGCACTGTAGGTAGTCCATTACGGTGGAATTGAGCACCAGAAGAGGGGCTCACATGTTACACACATGACTCGCCTAATGCTGTTTGTGACTTTTCACCTAGCAGGGAGGGGAGCGCAATTATCCTGGCAGATGAAAGTAACGAGCAAAACAATAGATATAGCGCCTCGCTAAATGGGCCCTAATGGGAGAGATAGAAACCGGGGGAGGGATAGATGGGCAGAAAAAATGGAATGAGGAGGGGGGTGGTCCGATTTGATTCTTGTGGACAGGTAATTGCTAAATTACCTCTTTCCTTTCATCCTGTGTTTTTGTTTGCCCACCTTCCATAATGGTGCATGTTTTAAAGACATGTCAGTGTCTACTTTTAAGGGGTTTGAGGAGCTATTTCATAGAGTAAAAATGTTTCTCAGAAAAATAAAGACACCATACTCTTTCTTCTTTCCTTGTCTTTAGACTCTTTCTAAACACAATACACATCAACACAATACCTTCAACAAAGATAGACACTGATTCTTCAATCTTTGAACCACCTGTGTGTTACAAGGATGCAATTGTACAAAATTTGTCATAACATATACATTTGTTACGCAACCAGTGCTGGCAAAAAATGAACAAGCTATTCCTTTCCAGCGACACTTTTCCTAGTTTGTCATGTACCGTATTTGCACTGGTACGTGCTGCTTCCTGGCTATTACTATACTAAATGCCTGTAAATAATCTGTGCTACAATACAAAGTTTAGCTGCAAGCAGTGCAGGTGATGAAGGACTGACAAGTTTTCCCCTCGGGGCTTACCATATCTGCATGCTCTCGTTGCTGAAATGGTTCAGCAGTACAAGGCCGTATACTTGAGTCAACCTAATTCAACTCGGCTTCTGAGTTCCTGTTCATACTCGCTATCGCAGACACATCCTGTACATACCGAACTGTTACCCTATATGCTGAAGAAGGCCTGCGATACTACTTGGTGTCTCAGGGTCAGGCAGTAGACACAGTGCTCGGCATGACTTACTACTGCAGTTTGGTCAATTTATACTACTTAGTGCGACTCCTTGTAGTGTTAGTTAATAATTGTTATATCAATTTAAATGTTTATCATCTCTATTCATTTTTATTCCTGCTACTGTCATTACACAACATACTGCACATGTTGGTAGATTATATTAAATGAACGTGAGAAGTATAATAAACACATGTGGCCCATGCCATAATATTTTGAAAGGATAATGAAGCACAAATAGTTTTTCTTCCACTTAGTAATGGTACATCCCATTAATGAGCCCTGCACCTTTGTGGCCTGCAATGCCTTATACTTGAAAACCCAGAAAGTTTCAAAGCTGTGTATGCTCAGAGGTCCGATCCCGTATGTACTAAACCAACATCACACTCAAACTTCCCAGCACCAAACATAACTCTAAAAGTTCATTCTTTACTCCCTACTGCATCCGTATGCCCTTTATTCAGTATTTAGCCAAACTTCACTTTAGGTGGGACTATGACAGGTGTTGGCCCTGAGTCTGGTCAGCCACAGGGATAAACTTGTCTCCTGGAATGTGCCGTGACACAGAACACACACACTATCTGAGAAACAAGTAACAGATGAGAGGAAGCTGCAAAGGAGTGAACAGGTGGTGTCCGCGTTTACTGTTTGAGCCAAGACACTCGTCCAAACTGTGGGACACTGGGCATCCAGGCAAATAAGGTGTGTCTGTAAGTCACTGACCACAAAGCTTGTGTCAGTGCTAGTGTGTTTGTGTGTGTGTGTGTGTGTGTGTTGCAATTTCCTCATGAAAGTAGCTAAACCAAAAGGCTGGCAGCAAAATGTTTGATGCAGTATGAGGGTGAAGGATATCGTATCAATCTCCACAATACACTATGATACATTAAACTGTGGCTTCTTGTGCCACACCAGCTGTATGTACAGTGCACTGACCGGTCTCAGACAGGAGCTTGATGGACTCCAGCACACGCTCAGTGTAGACCCCAGGTTCGTAGTTTTCCATTTCAGCGTTAATGATGTGGACCACACGAGCAGCTCGGCCCCGGATAGCTCCAGCGGTCCGGTCAAGAGTGTCCACATCTCCCTCTTGCAGAGCAATTACGCATTTGTTGACATCCTCAAGAATGTGGTTCTCTTGGGAAAGGCAAAAAAGAATGCGAGTGAATGGAGTTGGAGGGAGCTTCCTCTTGTTGGGAGAAATCATGTCTCTTTATGAAAGAATCAATATTCCATGTAAATAGCAATACGCTGTGCTCTGGGATATTATGTGCTGATGATTAATATTGTACACTGCTAATGCAACGAGAATTTGAATGTAATGATTTACGTTTCTCCTTGAATGTGAATGAGTTGTTATTAATATAATATATAATTCTGAACAGTTACAATTTTGTTCATCTAGCCATCTTTTTCTTCTAGAAAACATGCCAATAAATTCACCCATGCACCAAACGTGCACCTTTTGTGAACTGAATGTTAAGTATTGAGACGACAAACTCTTTATAGATTAACATTTAAAATGTTAAACTTTGGAATACATGGTAAATTGACTCTGACTTATATAGAAACGGTTCCCAAAGCGCTGTAACAGTAATCTAAGCTTTTAACAGTAGTCTAATTCACACATTCACACCAAATGCTGGCCTCCACTGGGAGCAACTTGGGGTTCAGTGTCTTGCCCAGGGACACTTCGGCATGTGGACAAGAATGTGGGATCGAACCACCAACGACCAAGTCATAGACGCCCCATGTCAAGATCTTAACATGCTTTACATACAATTCAATCCTACGAAAATGACAAATGAGTGGGAGATGTTGCGTTAAATATAGAAGCCAAAATGCAAACAGACAAGCCACAATTCTAGCAAACAGATAGCTAAATGTTATCAGATTGTTTTAGCTTTTTTCTGATGATTGTTCCTATTTTGTTTTTCACTTCGAGCTGCACCTTCACATTGATGTTTGAAGCTACTAGTCACTAAATAAAACTTTGACTGCGAGTGTGTGGAAATTAAGAATATGTGGACAGTTTTCTTCAATTAGCCAATCAGTGAGGAATTCACGCTGTATTGTCTCATACCTGACACAGAAAGGAAGTCATCCACAGAGGTGATGTCATCCACAGCCTCTGTCAGGATGCGCACCTGCTTTTCCCACTGATCCTTGAAGACGTCCATGTTGTCCTGGGCCACCTTGCTTTGGGGGCGGGCAGCCAGAGTGAGAGCAGCATTGATAACCTTACATGGAAGAAGGGTCAACATTGTTACACATGGTATGTAAATAACAGCACATACTGTGTTATGTTAAAGGATAATACTGGCGTTATTCTATATTTTTCTTATTGTCAACAAATCCCCTGAAAAGACCAAAACCCATGATAATCATGCACTAGTCTGTCTCTCAATGCTCTCGGACTTGATAATAATAATGAAAAACAAGCTAAATAATTTCAAAAAACAACTGGAACATTTTTGGTAGTTAAAAGCGCATTTTTACAATTTACGACAACAAGTAGTGTTTGTGGGAATGTTCATCTTGATGAAGAAATACCATAATATATGTCGCCTAGTGCAATGGTGTGGCTCACTGACATATTTTTAATAGATTTCAGATAAGAAGAGAGGTCTATGACACAGAGGGATAAGCTACATCAGGCGTTCGGCCACACAGAGAATGCTTGTTTTTAGAATTGAATTGCTGGTTTTGGTCATTTTATGTGATTAGATAAATAAAACAAATTTATAATCTAACCAGATTTATCCTCCAAATATGCTAATGACGTATGTTGTGTTAAAAAATAACACAAATGTGTGTTGTCCAGAAGACCCATGGATGTATTAAAAAAGGCATACCATTTCTTGCAGCTGGAAGAGAGCAAAGTTATTGTTTACCAAAAATGGCCTTTATCTAGACTTCAAGAGTCTGATCTATGTAAGATAGAACATTGGGCTTCAAGCCAAAAATGACCAAGACTTCACAGGATTTTAAAGATGATGAAAATAAATAAAAAAGGAAATTATGTCCCTGTACTCTTCACATCGACAGACAGACACACAGGATTAATCATATCACTATGACAGCTGGCATGTGTACTTTAACCAGAAGTGGAATTTCTTTTTTTCCTCCCTGCTCTTTATCACGTCTTGCTTATTAAATATAGTTTTATTTAAATTAATCTGATGATGGAAAAGAGACACTATGATCTGGACATGGTAGTTTATCTGTGTGTGTGTGTTTGCATGTGTAAAGATAAGTGGCCGTGGTTAACTCTACCCAGAACAGATGGAAATATTTCTCTTTGTTCCATCCCCCCTTTGTTCCTTCTTCCCAGTAAGGAAGTCTGTGTCTGTTATGTTTTTTTTAATCTGTCTGTGTTAAGCATTGCCAACAGGTATCAGGAGACGGTTTCTCCTCGAGCTTTCTAAGTAAGTGGGTCTCAGTAGGTGTACATAGTGGAGCCTGCACATTAGATCCTGAACCTTAAATTCACCCTCCCTTCTCCATTTCCCTACTCCATTACTATGTTGGGTCCCATGTGAATAGGCCCTACCGTTAACCTTAGAAACAACGGATCGATTTTAACCTCCTCCTTTGCTTGCATCCTGAGAAACAGCACTACGAGGTCCACCTACACATTAGTCATAGTGCTTTCTCTCATACTGCCAGCTGCAGATCTCTAGCTATTCCAATTTCGAAAACTCTCTTAAGTCACCCCTTGTATTTAGAAGAGTTTATAATTACATTTTTTTTTACTAGTGCTTGTGTCAAGAGTTTTTTTTAAGGCCTCACCTGTGGACATAGGCTGTCAATTTGGGTGGCAGCCATTCGAACCAACTTCACACCCTCTTCATTGTTGGAGATGGAGCAAGCCAGGTTGGCCACCTGAATAGAGCAAGCAAAAAAAAGACACAATGTTTATAATCTGAAGCCAAATGCTTTTTACCAGAAGTAAAAGTACGAGTACAAAAACATTTTTCCGCTCTCACACTGGCAGACTCCCCATTGAAAAAGAACATTAACATATGTACATCGAATCACTTTTTGATTGTTGCACTTGTTCCATATGTCCATACTGGCTGTAGAGAGATCCTGCCCTAATGAGCTTCCATTGTAAGTGATAGGGACAGAATTGACAGTCCACATCCTGTGAAAAACTGCATTCTAAAGTTTAGTCTAAGGTAATAAGAGGCCAGCAGCTTCAGTTAGAAAAATCAAGTGGGTATCTTAGTCTTTTTAGTTTAAAACGTCCTCTTTGTGTTACTATCCCTTCTCTGAAGCTCAGCAAGGAAGCACAGTCTGAGGAAACACAAAGATAAGATTTCGTACTAAAAAAACTGTAACTTCGGCAGATATCCACTTGATTTGTGTAATATTGACAGCTGAAGCCCATATACAGTGCCTTGCAAAAGTATTCACTACCCTTGACCATTTCCACATCTTGTGAAGTTACAAGCACAAACTGAAATCTATTATATTGGAATTTTATGTGATAGACCAACACCAAGTAGAGCGTAATTGTGAAGTGGAAGGAAAATGATATGTGGTGATTTTTGTACAAATAAATATCTGTAAAGTGTGGCGTGCATATGTATTCAGCCCTCTTTACTCTGAAACCCCTAAATAAAATCCAACAACTGTGAATTTTGTGCCCCATTATTTACATTAGAATCACATTAGGATTAGGATGAGATATCTTCACAGAGGAGAGAGAAGGAGCAACTAATGCGACCAAAAACTCCATATGGGCATGCGAGTGTTGTTTTCATTATTATTAACATATCCTGTTTGGAGTTGGCATGTACAGTGGATACATCGCAACTGTATAATAAGTATAGTACATGGCATCTGCTTTGTGTTGGTACCTGTGCAGGAAAGGGAATTTAAATTTTGTTGTAGAAAAGTACCAAAAGGCTGGAGAAAATTTCTTGCCCCTTCTTCCTCAAATGCTTCAACACTTTCAGATCAGACAGCACAGATGGCAATTACATTTTTGTGCTGGACAGTTGGTGAAAATAATTTTGTAGATAAGTGGTGGATGACATACATGTTGTGTCAGCCCAACAGATTATGCGTGGGGACTCATTTTCACAGACCCCTGATGGTACAGACATCTAAATAACTGCAATATCATTACTACAGAGGGCATGCATGGCAAGAATGTTTGTGACATAGTAGAGTGACATAGCGCGGGACGGAATATAGCGATCAGTTGCCACGAGGTAATTGGATTCATTCAGATCCAACATGGCCAGCTTCACATAACATGTATACGTAAAGCCTTACTCATTCGGTTGACATTTCCAGCATGCCTGTGATGCATGACTAGCATGTCTGAATCGTTATGCGGCTTGGTGGGGCAAAGAGGTGTTTTATTGTTTAATTACGGTGCCAGGTGGGTTTTTTTTATGTATGAAACAGCCCTTACTTTGATTTATGTCTGTCTATCAAGGTACGGTTCCTTGATAACATGCTTTCAACCTGACTCCTTTGTTGCAGACACATAGCTTATCCAAGTCAATGCGTGAACTCTATGTAAAATGTAAAGTAATTATATTTGATTGATGTCATTTGAAGATTTGGTATGTGCACGCAGCACATCACACAGATTAATAGGGACTGCAACTAATTTAAAAAAGGTTGAAAACAGCTAGGTGCAATAAAATATTTTAAGCCACCACAACCACATCTGTAACAATTTGTTTTTGAAAGAAATCCACACACACACACACACACACACACGGTCTGCTGCATTCCCACATGAAGTCCTCATATTTCTCTGCAGTATAACTGTTAATTTTCATAACTTCAAACTCTATATAATCCAATAACATCCTTAAGTAAATCAGATTTCAGCATGAGCCCAGGCTTTGAAACTGAGCTAAACAGACACATGCCTGTTGGCAGCAAAAGGTGCCAGTCTGTATTAGCACTTCTAGTGCTCACATGTCACTGTCTGAGGCAAATTGAGGTAAATCAAATTTGTGTTAGAGGACTCTTGCTTAGAGCTCTGTCTCTTTATCCATGACAGCAATGAGCACATTGATGGATTGCAGTCCTTTATGTGAAGCAGTGTGTGTGTGTGTGTGTGTGTGCGTGCATGCGTGCATGCGTGCATGTGTGTGTGTGTGTGTGTGCGAGTGAGTGAGTGGGTGAGAGAGAGAGAGAGAGAGAGAGAACAGAGTGATTAGAGTGAAAAATCAAAGCATAATTTAAAGGACAATTCCATAATTTAACTTCCCTGCATTCACTTACTGTTTTACATTACTGTAAACCAGACAGAGAATTTCCCAGAACCCTTATTATGCCGTGACACATTTGCATTTTTCTCCTTGTCTTTGCAAAGTAAAGTTGAAATGAATGCTGTGTAGTTTCTAAAAAATACTCCCAGTAGAGAAATGGGTGGCCAATTTAAACCATTACTGTTTAAAATTGAGTTTTCCTTTTACTTTAATGGTTCACAGCTGGTGGACGCATCCTGCTTTTTTTTCTGTTGGTTTCTGACTGACAGAACACTTGCCAATGTGTTTTAGTAAGTCAAAATCACCTGTCTTGTCTGATCTCTCCTAAATGCACACATTAATATGACATCATGAATGGAACGAGAATGTTCGTGGCGTGATAGTTTTGTTATAATACAACTTGGTGTATGTTTGTGGGCTGAAAGTTAAATTACGCAGAGATTTTCCTTGAATAACAGACTTCATGTGTCATTTGCTGTGTGTCCATGAAGTAGAAGGCTTTCAAAAGGAAGGGCAAAAGTGCAGCACTTCTTCCATTTAGCACACATTATAACTACAGTATAATTGCGTTACCTGACCAGCAGAAAGCGAGTCTCCTCTCTCTGTCTTTATTCACTTATAACGTTTCCTTTCTCTAGTTCTGCTCAGGCCCAGCGTCCCTCTGACTGCTTGAGTAGGCCCGTTGGAGGTAAAAGGGCAGAGAGCGTTCCGTAGGCTGGAAACATGCCCAACAGACCCACTCCCCCCTCTTACCCAACACAGAGAGCTGGGCCAGGGCCAATGCTGCAACATCCAGCCAAAACTACTAATTGCAATTACCTAAGGAAGTGCCTCTCCTTTGAGGTTTTGTTTTTGTCCAAAGAGAGGGGAGAAAAACCAAGTCGGAAGGTTTGAAACTACACCACGCAAGCCTAATTCTGATGACGTCAAGGATGTTGGAACAGAATATGCAATGGAAAGAGGTGGTGTGTGTGTGTGTGTGTGTGTTTGAGCGCATGCCCCTGTGTGTGTGAGAGAGGGAGAGAAAGTGAGCAATAGAGAGAGATCCCTGCTGAATGCCCATTCTTCATTTTAGCCTCGAACAAAGAACTATCGATTTTGTCCTTCTGCTCTGCCCTGGATAATCACTTCAATTCTAATTTGATGATGGTTTCCACTGCAGTTGGAGAGATGGGCATTCTCATGTATGCTATCTAAATCACCTAAATGGAGCTGAGTAACTGAAAATAGATCTGATAGTGTCATTTTTTTTTTTAGGCAGGCATCAGGAATTACTGATGCTGGTAATACATTAGATAACATCTCAACAGTCTCTCTTTATTGCTATTTACCACTGTCTGCGAACAATGCACATAATTAGTTTATCTCCATGAAATCTCGTGAAACTCCTCTTTGTTGTAACTCTGCATTATTCCTCATGTAATGCCTAAAACTTTTGACAAATTACGTCCACACACCCTTTTTTCCCCTCAATCTTTGCTTGCTCTGGAGTGAACACTTGAGTGGCTGCGCCAAAAGAGCAGGAAAGCTGAGCCAGAAGAAGACTCTCCTTGCTTCACTCAGGATGGTCAGTGACGCCCCTCCGCAACCATGCTACTTCTATAGTTGTTTCCAGCAGCAACACCACACAAATCTTCCTTCCAGTTACTAACTCTCAAGAGCGACTAACAGAGCCGGTGTCAACCAACAGCTTTGCTCGAACAGGAGAGGAATGAGAGTGGAAGAAGCAATCAGTGGGGATGACATTTTAAGTTATGTGATGTAAGACAGAATCACTTTGTTCTATTAAACTGGATGTTCACTTGTTGCAGGGACGGTGTTGGCGACGGTTTACTGACATGGGCTAAAGGGTTGTGTTTTATCTCTTTCAAATGCACAAAAACCCACGAGGATCTCTCACTGCTCTTTCTCTGCCTCTCAACTCGCTCGTTGATGCACACACACAAGCACCGGCGTGCACTCACACACTCACACACACACACACACTCACACACACACACACACACACACACACACACACACACACACACACACACACACACAGTAAATAAATCAGTCTGTCAACATAGATGGAGTAGAACACGTAACAGGGGAATACAGTATGCAGACCGTGAAACAATTACAGGCCAGCCCTTGCAGGAGTACTTCTATTTGTTTTAGTCATGAGCTGTCAGCTCCAAGCCGTGACACCTGTACATAGAATATATAGACCGGAGGTGACAGAAACAGGTTAAGGTGCATGACATTAGGTAACGCCACATGTCGAGGTTGCGTGAGGTCTATAGGGGATGTAGACCCCCTGTGACTGACTATTGACCACGCATTTGGAAATCAATTCCTATTAAATAGCAAAGTCCATATTGTCTCAGGAACAATGACCACCGGGCTCGCAACCACGTCAAAGGGCATGCCAGACCTTGCAGCATGTAACAGTGAGCAAAAAATGTGTGAAATAACAAACAAGGATTTCCAAGCACGTTCGGCGTGATAATGGTTGTAATGTCTATTCTACACTTTGTCATGTTCAGGTGACGGCAGCTCTTGATGGGTGGATTACATATTTATGACATCACAACTTCATCCCCACTGACTGACAGTGTCTTAGGAGACAAAAAAGGTCCTTATTGAGTGAAATTTATGTTTGTATTAATAGGAAGTGACAAACACATTTGTACAATATTTCATACTTAATATTGCAAAATACTGTACATTGGAGAGCAATCTAACAGACAATCAGTCTCTTGTTTTCTTGTATGGCGAAGATACAACATGCCCTTTTGATTACAGATTGCTGTTTAATTGCCCCCTCTGCTACCCTTTTCCCGCCCCCCACCCTCGCCTGACAGACAAAGTGGACCTAAATTGCGAGTGACTCTAATGCACTTAGGAGTCCTCTCTACACTTACTAACTCAGAATGGAAATGAGTTTAAGTCACTGTTTACTAAGTGACAGGTCCACTAATATGTGGCTGACTGGGATACAACCCTACACACACTGTCTCCCTGTAGACCCCTGCCTCATCAACTCCACGCGTACTGACACAGCATTACCACAAGTGCAAGCACAGAAACAAACAGTATCTCTCATTATTTCTAAATCCCAAATCTTTCAGATTAAGGCAGCTGCTTTATAATAGTCCAGAACAGTATAGTGTTCATCCATTAGACTGACAACTCCTGTAGGCGAACAATCAGGGCTTCACGCTTGTATTAGATCCAGAGGATTAAAAACACGGCGGGGGATGGGAACATTTAGTCTCTTCGTTGACTTCATGTGAATAGGAGGATAAATGCAAGATGATAACAGTGATTAATTACAAATGCAATCACATGGCAAAATAAGGAAGACCTACTACAAAGATACACTCTGTGGCCATTTTACCAGGTACACTTGTAAAACCTAATGAGATTTAATACAACAGCTCATCCATACATTTCTACCTTTACAAAGATAATACTGTTCGGTTTTGACTGACACTGCCAGAGATATTAACTAAAGAATATGTTGATTATTGAGGTTGTAGTTTGCATTGTATTAAGTGTCTCTAATGGTTTGTCCAGCTCATTTACAAACATGATGGGACGAAGAATATCAGAAACATATTTCAATATAATGCAGTAACAGAATATGTGTCAGAGCTGTTGTACCGGATTGCATTAGATTGTATAGGTGTACCTAATAAAGTGAAGGAGTGGCCAACGTGTACACTAAAACACTAAAAATCTAATTTACCACTGAGAAAAAAAAAGTGAATTAAAACTACAATGTAAGTACAAAACTACTGCAAATGAAACTGAAAATAACTGCTTTCATTTTGGTTTATTAATGCAAGTACAGCCAGGGTGCTCAGTCTGTGCTGCTAAACTGGAACTAGCCACGGTGTTTAAAACATCAGGTTAAGACAGCCCCAAAGGCCCCTTGATAGCAACATAGAAATTCACTGACCCAATGCTATACGGTCAATGAATACTTAACAAAGCTGCCTCTAGTTCAGCCCCAGCAATTGTACACATCCCTTTTGACCAACCCTTTACAATAGGAACATGGTGCAGGTGTGTGTGACTGAGGCGGGGATGTACACTGGGGTTACAGTGGAAGACAGGAGCAAATGAGACAGTCCACTCTGTAGCATATTATACTTTCTTTCAGAGAAAATTACTTCCACATGAATTTCCCTGTAATGTGTTTAATGCTGCTCCTCAGTGTGTCAGATGATTAAGCTTGCACTACTTTCAACAGCACGCTGCTGTGTTCTGTTTCTCTGCTCTTTGTTTGTGTTCATTTAGACATGCAGGGCTAGACCTTGCATTTGTGATTTGGTCCTTTCATTTCGTGATCAATACTGTCTGCAGCATCTGAGGTGTGTACATCAAGCACTCCAAAGATTTTTACAAGAAAAACAAGCATTAGGAAATTATCTTTAATCTTACCTAAGGAGTGATTTTGATAGTGCTAATACTTTACTTGAAAACACGTAATGCTCCCTGAAAACAAACCAAACTTAAGACTGGAACTTAAATCTAAGAACCGAAAACTGAAGTACAAAAATGAACTGTAATGCCCTGAACCCAGCTGGTATGCCAACACCTTGGCGCTTCATATAATCCCACTCCACCAAGATTCAGAAATCTCACAAAATAAGCAAGCTGTCAGTCTCCTATTTTCTCACGTAGACTTTGATGATGCCATACTTGCAAACCTAGTAGATCTTTTATAGGATATTGCTATATAATATATTGAATATGAACTCTACTCATCCTGGGTGCCTTGTTTCTGGCAATCTGTGACTTGGAAACAAACAATAAAACAATAAATAAACCGCCTCTTAAGTTTAGAACAGACTTCACAGGTCTAATTTCATAAAAAATACAAACGTACCAATATGAGAACATTAAAATATGCAGTTTGTGTGTTGAAAATGTGCAGCTCCAGGAAGACCATGAGGTTTTTCAACTTCAAATAGCTTTTTTATGATGTGATTTTTTTCTTCCATCTGTATTTGAGATCGTGCACAACAGATCTGAGTCTGATTGGCTACTGGTGAAATGAGCTATGTCTCATTTTACTTACCTAAGCTGGAACCACGCTGTAAATAATGATATATTTTTATTTGTCTTTGTCTGCTTTTGGAATATATCAGAAGCTGCTTTGCATTAATTTCTAATATGCATTAATTTCTAATATGCCTTAAGGACATAAAAACCTGGATGACCAGCAATTTTCTAATGCTCAACTCTGACAAAACTGAAGTTATTGTACTTGGCCCTGAACACCTCCGACATACATTATCTAGGGATATAGTTTCT